>LNAC01000368.1:1170894-1218428 GCA_002007465.1 Ailurus styani | reverse complement strand
GGGTAAGCCCCTCGTTTTTTGTTTTTCCCCCGGGTCCCCCGACACCTCTTTAAAAGTACATATTTGGGCCGCCCTTCCCGGGAGATCGAGATCACCGACCCGCCTCTGGAAGGGGCGGAGGAAATAGTGGTAGGTGGGTGGTGGTTTTCTTTTTCCTATTTTTTTTTTCCCTAGGTGGCCCCAGGGAAAGGGAAAGATAGTGTGTCGATTGGTAGTTTGGGGAGCAGCAAGTAAATAAAAGTTGCCTGGGCTGCGGCTTCATTTCTGTCGCTCCAGAATAATGCCCCGGAGAGGGAGCTGCGCCCGGGTCCCACCCGCGGCCGCGCGCGCCTCCCCGCCCAGCCCCGCCGCGGGCCAAGCAAAACAGCCGCCTCCTCGGGGGCAGCCTCGGGGCGCAGGGGCAGCGGTGCGGGCGCCCAGACTCACCCGGCCCGCCAGCAAACGCCGGCGCGCTGCCGCTGCCCGCCTCCGAGGCTGGCGTTTTGTTTTTATTTGGGGAGGAGGGGGTGTAGGGGAGCGAGCAGGGTTTTTGAAAAGTATTACATTTTAATCTCGTGGGTCGAAAACTTCCGTTAAGTGTACGTATTTGGGTGATGCCCAGGAGCCTGTACACTCTCTCTTCTGCCCAGAAAATACATTCATTAAAATGCACTTGAAAAGGGAATTTTTCTTCCTGAAGGCTGCACACCAACCAGGGTGTTTGGTGCAACCACCGTGCAGTTCTGATGCTTCCCGTTTTTTCCCCCTGATTTATAGGTCTTTCCTTTTTTCTTTCTGTTTTGTCTGGGAGGATTATTTCCTCTTTCGTGCGGGAGGTTCATCAGCAGGGGCCGAATAATCATTCCAAGTGTTGGAGCCGCGAACTTGGTGTAGACTTGTGGCAAGGCTAAGGTCAGCGTCTGGAGAAAGTTCATGCCCTTTTAACTATTCCCTGTTCTAGGAGAGATCTCTTTGGGGAGCCGACGCTCGAGCCTTCGCGACCCACTCAGATTCCTCCTGGTCTCGGAGTAGCGCTAGGAGGAGGAGGGGGACCGCTTTCTGCAGTTGGCCTCATTAGCTGCCAAGAAGACCCGTCGTCTTTGTTTTTGAAGTCTCGAGAAATGGACGAAGACGGTGAAGTCAGTTGAAGTCTGAAGAAATCATCAGGGCGTTTTGAACGGGCTTCATAAAAACGTTTCATTCCCAGGCACATTACTTGTTTCACCAGCCCTGCACCTCCTCGGAGCCTGGTGTGGAATTCTTCGCTTTTTGGTGTGTGGTGGCATTCCGCCCCCCAATGTGGACTCCAAAGGGTTGGTCCCTTCTATGTAATTTGAAATGAAATGATGGCCACACGTCGGACTGGTCTGTCGGAGGGAGATGGTGACAAGCCCAAGGCCTGCGTGTCCCCCACCTGTGAGGTAAGCCCAGGGGCAGCACGTCGGGCCACTGTCGGCAAGGTGTCCTGCGGGGTGGAGGGGGACAGCGGGGGGTCAGCCGCCATGGGCCTGGGAGACTTTGGGGCCTTTGGGCTGATTTGTGGGAGTGTCCCAGCTTGACCCTAGGGCCGGGCAGCCTTGTCCATTTTTGCTTCCAGGAACTTCCAGTGATTCTTCTGCAAGAAGGGTTTCTTCACTTTGAAATGTCCCATCTTGCCCCATCACCTCAGAGTAGGGAATTCTCCCATTTCAGGTGACTGGGAATACTGCAGGTGTCTCTGTTTTCCTTCAGCTCCCATCGGCCAGTAGTTTTGGAGTTGGGCGGGTTAGGGGATGCCTTTGTGCATTTTGTGGGTATGTAGCCAAGGTTGGCTCTCCGAGGTGGAGAGAGGGCAGCTGGTATGCTTGTTGTAACGGGACCTCAGTCTCACTTTGTCTTTGATGGATATTCTGGCTTGCTGTTGATGGGGATCTCTGCTCTGGGTAAAGTCTTTTCCCGTGGACAGTTTAAGCACAGCCTTGAAAAACAGATTTATAGAGTTGTAATTCCAACTCCCTGAAAAATCTCCTGACATTCCTGTTCTTTTATTTATGCCCTTCCTTTCATTGCTCAGAAGTTCTGTGAGCTGCACTGGGGTGTCAGGTGCCTTGCACTGCCTTCAGACCATCATCTTTGGGAGGGCTCTGAAGATTATATGCCAGGCTTCCTGAAATTTTTTGAGCAGGCAGGACAGAAATCAGGAAATCCATTGATTTATGACACCCATATGCCCTGTTGCCTCCTATATTCTTTCATCTCTCTCTCTCTCTATATATATATATATTTATATATACTCTCTTTATGTTATATTTCATTCTATAATAACTGTATTGTATTTACTTGGTTATTGGTGGTTTCTGTAATTTGCTTGCTAAATGTACTGAATATTGTTACCCTTCAAATTTTACTTTTGAGCTGTCTATATTTTTATTGACGGATTGAATAGACTTTCTAGTAACTTCCCCCAAAGAGGCTTTACTCTCGCTATTTCTTTTGTACCTCGTAAGTGTTAAATTTTCACTTCACGGCCATCAAAACAAGGTCTAGTTATTGAGTGTGTGAGTTTTGGCATTTTAATAGAAATGAGTCGAGTTAAACTTTTGTTTTTAAAGCATGCAGAGAAACTTGCTTCATGTAGCTCACTTCATATTGGATTAGAAAGTTCATGCAGAAAATACAGGGAGGTGGGTACAGTGTGCCATTACTGTACAACTCCTTAGAACTAGACGTTTACAGTTAGAATCAGTGCTTTACTTTTTGACACCTGTAAACACCTGCTTGCAGGTAAAAACGTGATTAAGTATAACACCACAATCCTCTGATCATGGTAAACCATAATAACTCCTTTTGGAAGGCCTACCTACAACTTGGTGATTGCTTAATGTGTATTGTAGTTACATAATAATATGTGCTGTGGTCCCAAAGCCTCATTTGTCATTGTCTTGTGAATACTTTAATTAGCATGCTATTTGCATTATATTTGTAAAAACTAATGTTATTTGATTTTTTTTTTTTTTGGTCATTTAAGGGGTGTCCCCAAACCAAGAATTTATAATAGATACGTCTTGTCCTTGGCTAGAAAGCAGTGTTTCCAGTTGCAAACTTGGCTTATATTAACACTGACAGTTATGTATTTTTTTTAAGGGCAGTGAAATTTGTTTTCATTTGGCTGTTACTGCTGGTGCAGATGTATTATTTGTAGTTTGGGAACCAAGAAAACATATTGCCTGTATTTTGCTCATTTAAGGATTATATGCAGAACTTAAGACTGATATTAAGCTATCATATTGTTTGACCTTTTATAGAATAGGTAGGTATTTTTTGCTTAATATGTGGGAATAGAAATAAAGGGGCTATATGCTGTCAGACAGCATTTTAAAATCTCGGTTTAAGGAGTAATTATTGCCTGTTTCATTGTGTATTTAGCTCTCATTGACACTTCTGATGCACTTTAAATCTTGTGAATATTTATTAGTAATAAAGAGATTTGCCACTGGAATATTTTGGGTTGATACATATTTAAGTCTTTGAACTGCACTTGATTTTTGTATTTAATTTTATTAGAAGTATTACTTTCTAGAGTTATATACTGTCATTCTTTTTTTTTTTTTATTTGACAGAGAGAGAGAGATCACAAGTAGGCAGAGAGGCAGGCAGAGAGAGAGGAGGAAGCAGGCTCCCTGCTGAGCAGGGAGACTGATGTGGGGCTCGATCACCAGGACCCTGAGATCATGACCTGAGCCGAAAGCAGAGGCTTTAACCCACTGAGCCACCCAGGCGCCCCTATATACTGTCATTCTTTAAAAACTTTTAGAAACCAATATCTATGTTCCTAAATGTGTGTTCGAATAGTAAATTTACATGTATTTTTACATAACAAAGACATGAGCATGTATGTCTTAATGTTGTTAATCAACCAAAAAGCTTAACTGTGCAGGACAGAAGAAATTGATATAGTAAATTAATAGGACTCTCTGATACATGACTTATCTAGGTAGCGAATTCCACCTTTTCTAAATAAGGGCAACTGCTTTGTTGAGGAACATCCAGAAACTTCTTGTTCGTCTTATGTATTAGAATCTAATTGTGTTGGTACATGAATAAATATAAGCATCCCTCCCCAAGGATATATTGGAAGGTTAGAAACCAAACAATTAACAAACAATCCTCTTCAAATAATGAATTGTGACAATTCAGTAGAATATATCTTGGGATTATACAGTAAGGATGGCACAGTTCTATTCATGCAGAGTTAAAGACTTTGCATTGTCTCCAAATAATCATTTCACTCACTCTGAGCCAGTCAGTGTGTTTTGGTGTGTGCCTGTGTACAGTCTGGTCTGTGAAGTATTCCGACATCTCGCCTTGAGTGGCTTTGCTCACAGAATCGTTTAATTTAGACCCTGAAATATCCTTGTTGATGTGATCACTCCTTTCATATCCTATAGAGCTCATCCTTCAAGGTTCAACTTGCCTCTTTTTTTTTTTTTAACCAGAGGGGAAAAACTTATTCCTTAGCTTTTTAGACCACATTATTTTTCCTATTTCTTTTTTTGTTTGTTTTTTAAGATTTTTTTCATTTATTTGACAGAGACAGAGCGTACAAGCAGGGGGAACAGCAGCGGGAGAGGGAGAAGCTGACTCCCCACTGAGCAGGGAGCCCTACACAGGGCTGATCCCAGGACGCTGGGAACATGACCTGAGTTGAAGGCAGACACTTAACCGACTGAGCCACCCAGGCGCCTCTATGTTTCCTATTTCTGATATTTATTTAACTTTTTATCCGTAGGCCATAGTATTGCCCAATAATAGGATTTTTAGAACTTTTCTTGTCTCTTGTTAAAACAAATGTATTTACTGATGCTAATCAGTATTATTAATTTATTCATTTTATGTCTTGCTTCTTCATCTAGACTAAGATTATCCTAGGATTAAATGTGTTATAGCTGATGAAAGATAATTGTTGGTTGATTTTGGAATAGTGTAAATAATATAGCAAGGCATTTTTCTGTGTATGAACTCAGGAGAATTCATACTTTTGCTTCTCTTTCTGGAATACTATGCACTTTGCTTTTATCCCACACTCCCTTGTTCCTTCTCAGGCGCTCTCCTGCTGTCCCTCTTTCCCTCTATATCTCCCTGAGGTCCTTCTTCCTCTCTGCGCCTTTCATGTTGGCTTTACTTAGAGCCAGGCTTTTGCCATTCCTCTGCGCTTCTCTTTTTCACTCCCTGGGTTTCATTTTATGCTCTCCCATGGCTTTAATCTGCATGCTGGGGACTCCAGATTCACAGCTCAATCCCAG
This sequence comes from Ailurus styani, assembly GCA_002007465.1. NCBI lineage: Eukaryota > Metazoa > Chordata > Mammalia > Carnivora > Ailuridae > Ailurus > Ailurus styani. The sequence continues at coordinate 1,213,167 of LNAC01000368.1, read as the reverse complement.
GTTTTATAGTTGATCTCCAGACCTATGTAGCCTTTTGCCTATTTACCGAACAGTTTTTTTTTTTTTGATCCCCCACAGCCATTTCAAACTTAACAAATTATACTCCTACCAGCAACCTTCCCTTCTTGCTTCTTTTAGTGAGTAGCACCGCTGTCTCCTTATCTGTCCCAGTCAAAAACCAGGTTATCATCCTTGACCCTTCTCTCTCCTCATTCCTCCTATCCAAAGTCCTGTGCAGTCTGCATTCCACATCCCGCTGTCACTACCTGAGTTCAGTGCTGAGCCGCCAGCCAGGCTTCCTAACTGCTTTCCCAGCTGCCCCGCTTTGAGCCTCGTCACCTGTCTGTGCCCTACCCCTGCTGTAGTCAGTGCTCCTCCTGAAATTGAAGGCTGATTGTTACGTTCCCCCGTGTAAAACAATTTTCTGGCTTCCCGTTGCCTTGAATAAAGTTCAAACTCCCATGAAGTCTGCAAGGACAGTAAATAATGTGGCCCGCCCTTTTCCTACACTTCCTTTACTGCACTACTGTCCCTTCCACAGGCCTGTCCACATTGGGACCTTGCAGATGCTGTTTTCTCCTACCCTTCCTTCCAGCTGCTCCTCCTCCACGCCTCTCCCCTCCATGACTGGTTTTCCTCATCATTCTGGTCTCTTCTTCAACATCACTTCCTCAGGAAAGCTTTTCCTGACCTTCCAAGACTGGATTAGTTGCCCCCAGAGCGTTATCCCAAAACACCCTGTACTTTATCAGGAATAGTGCTTGCAAGTTTTAATAATCTGTATTCTCCCCCTGGCCTGCAACCCGCAGAACAGGCACTGTGTTTGCTTCTCCTGTGTCTGGCTTTATAGTAGGTGCTCAGTAAATAGTGTTGAATTAATGAATGAATATGTTGGAAGGGCTTTAATTTTTATTCACTGTTCACTTAGATTCGGTGCCCTGTACTGTCTTGATTATCCGCCTACCTCCTTGATCCCTCCTTCTCATTTCTCAGTCCGGGGATTTCCTCAACTTTCTGGCCTGCAAAATCTTCATATACATCAGAGTTTGATGCTCTTTTCTCTCTGTGCTCACTTTCATGATTTTAAACATCAAGTATATACTGATAATTCATATTTATAACTGTGTGTGTGTGTGTGTGTGTGTGTGTGTGTGTGTGTGTCTTGTCTCTACCCATTTGGTCTCTATATCCCTTGAATTCAGATTCCTATATCCACCTGACCACTCAGTCTCCACTTGAATAATGAAGAGTCATTTCAAAAACTGAACTCCTGATTCTCTGCATCTACTCCTGCCTACCTTCCCAGTTTTTTCCTCCTCCCAAGCACTTGGCACTCCCTCCCACCTTCCAGGTCAGGCTTCTTGGAGTGATCTTTGATCTCTCTCCTACATACCATGCAAATCTGGTTGACGATCTGGTTGACAGTCTCTCACCTTCAAGTGCTTCCCAGCCTGGAGCCTGTTCTCCACGCGGTAACCAGAGCGGACCTTCTGTAAATCACAGCACGTCACTCCTTTGCTCACATTCCTCTGATGGCTTCTCATTTCCCTCAGGGTTAAAAGCCAAAGTTCTTACTTGCCCTGCAAAGCCCTGCACAATGAGTGCTCCCTGATCTCACCTCCTGCTGCTCTCACTGTCCTTGCTCTGTACTAGCCATTCTGTACTCTTGTGCTCACACACTGGGCATGGCATTCCCCAGAACCTTCCCACCACTAGCTGTACCCTCCACTTGGAGCGCTCACCTGCCTCAGGCATTGCCCGGCTCCCTTCTTTATCTCCTTCACGTTCTGCTGGGGTCACCTGAGTGAGGCCTTTGCTGACCATTGAGTTTATTGAATGCCTCTCCCCTACTCCCACGACACAACCTGCCCTCCTTGCTGTATTTTGCTCCCCTATCACTCTCCATGTGACATGCTTATCCATCTGATTTTGCTTATTTGTTTAGGTGGATCATATATCTAAAATCTAAGTGTTAAGTACAGTTCGTTTTGTTCAGTGATATTTTCTGTGCCTAGAAGTATGCCTAACCCATTATTGGCAACAAATATTTTTTCCAGGAGTGAATGAATGAGTGAATCAAAACTAAGGAAAATTTCAAAATGTCACTGAGTTTGTATACGGGTATATAACATGTGAATACTTAATTTATATTGTACAGAAGTGTGTAGGGTATGAGTATTTTGTCTTCTAGACCTTTCATTAGGACTGCTCTTCACATCTTTGGTGCCTTTTTTCTTTGCATCTTTCCTCCCTTTGGGAAGCTGGTAACCAAGTAACAGTAACCCAGACAGTGTGTAGCACACATGTATGAAATAATTTGCACTAAGAGGTGAGATAATGGTAATTAACACACCAGTGGATGGGGAATCAGGCTGGTGGGGAAACTATAAAAAGGTAATATGCCTGTATTAGAAAATTTTTTTTCTTGAAATGAATGGCTTATATATTCATTTCTTTATTAAATATTTTTTAATTCATATACATTTCATTACAAGTTAAAAATGATCACGGCATTGATTATGACAAAATGTTAGCAGTTGTTAATTCTAGGTGATGAGAATTTGGGGATTATATTTTTATATGTTTCTCTTTTTTGCTTAATTCCAAAACTATGATAAAAAGACACGGCACCATTTACAGATTTTTAAAAATAGATAATATGTCACTAGTCTTGTGGAAATCTGGTTTCTAGAAAACCTACACTGCTTAAAATAATACTTAAATACTTTATGAAAAGGATACACACTACTCAAAACAATACTTGAATATTTTTTTAAAAGCATGTGTTTTTTTTCAGGGGAGGCCTAGGATTCATTCTAGCTTATTGTACTACCCTGTAATATAACACTATTATTTAACTTTAAACATGTGTTCCTTTGTATACCTGAGTCTGTATGTCAGAATACCAGTACATGCCAAAGCTTTATGCTTTGGGTTGGGATTAAAGGTAAAGCCTGCCAGAATTCAGCAGCAAGTATGAAGTGACATTTCGGCAGAAGTCCGGATTTGAATGGATCGAGTGGGACCCTGTCACTAGAACACAGGCCATCAACAAATGAGTACCCCCGGCTGCAGAAAATTTCTCCATACATTGTCAATGTTCCTTAGCATTCTTTTTTTTTTTTTTTTTTTTTTTTTTTTAAGATTTTATTTATTCATTTGACACAGAGAGAGATTACAAGTAGGCAGAGAGGCAGGCAGAGAGAGAGGAGGAAGCAGGCTCCCTGCCGAGCAGAGAGCCCGATGCGGGCCTCGATCCCAGGACCCTGGGATCACGACCTGAGCCGAAGGCAGCGGCTTTAACCCACTGAGCCACCCAGGCGCCCTTAGCATTCATTTCTTAAAGATAAACATTTATGAAGTCCTTATTCCTTGGTTACAGAATCTCTGATCCTTTCTTCATTTCTTTAGTTTCTACCGGGTCAAATGATTCTAGTACAAAAGTGATATTCTGTTTCTTTTGTTCTTTGCTTTGTGAAGGGACCTGTCATCTTACGATCGTTAACAATATGGTGATTTCAGCGTGAGCAGTGCTAGTGTGGGTAAAGATGCACAGATGCCGTTACTGAATGCAGCTACTTTCTGTTATAGAAAGACCATATGGGAGGCACTTGTTTTTCTTTCTGGTTGATGTGATTAGATTAGTAAACCAAAAGATTATTGGACTTAAAGACTGTCCTATAATTTATCTAATTTTAATTGACCATAAAGAATTAAATATGTTAAATCTTAAGAGCCTTCTATATGTTCTCTTGGTATGGAGTAGGAAGACGTCTTCATGTAAAAGCTTCATTTTGGATTGCTTCCACCAAAATAGTTTTTTAGCTGAAGCTTCATATTCCTGACAACAACAAAAAAAGAGTATTGTGCAAATAATTTATTTCACAATAAAATCTGGAAGCTGGCCTTTCGTAATTCTAAAATAATCTGCGAGACAAATGGATACACTGTACTTTGGTTTAAGAACCTAAATGTGATGGAAATTGTTTTTTGTAAGTCATCTCTTTTCCAGTTATCGATTAATATGCAAGGAATCCCATGGTGTAGATTTGTGAATAAGAGAATAGATCGAGAATCCAAGTTTGATATTTCTGAATGCTCACCTACTTTTGGGAAGGTTTTTAGGCAGACCAGAGCAAGCTATTATTATCAAAAAATGGCAAGTTATGGGCGCCTGGGTGGCTCAGTGGGTTAAAGCCACTGCCTTCGGCTCAGGTCATGGTCCCAGGGTCCTGGGATCGAGGCCCGCATCGGGCTCTCTGCTCAGCGGGGGGCCTGCTTCCTCCTCTCTCCTCTCTCTCTGCCTGCCTCTCCGCCTACTTGTGATCTCTCTCTGTGTCAAATGAATAAATAAAATCTTTAAAAAAAAAAAATGGCAAGTTGAAGAGTGTATTTACTTTTCCTTAGTCACCCTGGCTGCTCTTGAGTCTTCTGTTTGATACCGGGTGTGTTTTTGATTCAGAATTGGTTTCTTCTTGCCCTTTCCCCTTGTCGTGCACCCCCGTTCTGGCTCTGCATCTGGCAGTCATGAGGAGTGCTATGTATGCAGTGCTGCTCCTGATCCCACAACTTCTTTTTCCTTCTTCTAACCAAGTGAGGACAGAGTCTCTTGACTTATACTCTTGTTCACTGCATTCATCTTTAATATATCTTGACAGAACTTCTTAAGAAAATCAAGATGTTCTTTTTTCTTACAGTGTGGAGAGTATCCTTAAATATCAGTAGTTAGAAAACTGGATTTATGATTACATTCCTCCTGGATATGTCTCAGCTACTGTGATCTTGGGGACTAATAGGCATTTTTTTTTAAACTTCAAGATATCTTTAATCCCCAGAAGTTTGCTAATAAGTAAAGATTCTGTATTTAAAAGAACTTGTGTTAGCTTGGTCAGTGAGTCCTACTTTTTCCTCTGGGTTCTGCATATTGGCTGCTGGAAACATCTACCTAGTGAATGTGAAGGGAAAGAAATGCTCTAGGCACCCAGTTTAAATCAGATATTTATTAAAATGCTTTTAGGAAATGTTCTCAATTTACTTTTCTTTCTTTCTTTCTTTGTCTTTCTTTCTTTCTTTTCTTTCTTTCCTTCTTTCCTTCCTTCTTTGTCTTTTTAAAGATTTTATTTATTTATTTGTCAGAGAGAGAGAGAGAGAGCACACAAGCAGACAGAGTGGCAGGCAGAGGCAGAGAGAGAAGCAGGCTCCCTGCTGAGCGAGGAGCCGGATGCAGCACTCCATCCCAGGACCCTGGGATCATGACCTGAGTTGAAAGCAGATGCTTAACGAACTGAGCCACCCAGGCGTCCCTTTTTTTTATTATTTAATAATATATTAAATATATACAATTGACCCTTGAATAGCACAGATTTGAACTATGTGGTCTGCTTATATGTGGATATTTTTCAACGAAAACAAGACAGTACTATAAATGTATTTTCTTTTCCTTATGATTTTGTTAATGACATTTTCTTTTCTCTAGCTTACTTTACTGTAAGAATACACTATATAGGGCGCCTGGGTGGCTCAGTGGGTTAAACCTCTGCCTTCGGCTCAGGTCATGATCTCAGCGTCCTGGGATTGAGGCCCGCATCGGGCTCCCTGCTCAGCGGGGAGCCTGCTTCCTCCTGTCTCTGCCTGCCTCTCCGCCTACTTGTGATCTGATCTCTCTCTGTCATATAAATAAATAAAAAATCTTTAAAAAAAAAAAAAAAGAATACACTATATAGTACATAGAATATACAAAATATGTTTTAATCGACTGTTTTTGTCATCAGTAAGGCTNCATTATATAGTACATAGAATATACAAAATATGTTTTAATCGACTGTTTTTGTCATCAGTAAGGCTTCTAGTCAACAGTAAGTTTTGGGGAGTCAAGAGTTATACACAGATTTTGAACTATGTGGGGGGTCAGCACCCCTCTGTACATGTGGATCTATGTAGATGGATTAGATAGATAAAAAGACATATACATACTTAGACACACACACACATATGTATATCTTACCAATTTTGTAAATGAAGGAAAAGAATCTTACAAAGCACCATACAAAGGTATTTTTACGGATAGTAATATGGGGAAGAGCTAAGATTTATTTTGTATGGCTATGAAGAGCAGAGCTAGCATCAGTGGGTAGATAGATGAGCCAATTTATTCAGCTCAGTATTTAGAAGAAAAATTTTTTTAATGAAGGTAACTGAGATTGAGTGTATTCTTTGCAGATAGGATGACCTTCACTTGTGGAATAATAGACAGAATTACTGCGTTGATAGGAATTTAAGTCAGGCAAATCTGGGTGATTATTACAATCACTTGGACAACTTATAAAACCACAGATTCTTCTTTCCACCATTAAGCTAATGAATTAGAATCCCTGGAAGTGAGACTGAAAAGCCTTAACTTTTAAAAAGATCCCCTGGTGACCTTCCAAGTCTGAGAAAAACAGGACTAAGAGACATTTATAGCTCCTTCCAAAGTCTGAATTCTTATCGTACCCTGATTTTGGAATTTTTCCGACCAAATTGAAATCAATGTAAAGAAAACATGCAAAAATGTGGAGAGAAAATTTAAATGACTAAACAAGTGAAAATTTCAAGATTAAAATTGTAATTATTTTCTTCTATTTGTAATCCTATATATTTCTACATGTCATTAGTATTCCAAAATAATATTCTTTTTGGATAAAATAAAATTCATCAGTGATATGTGTTGCACATTTTTGTGTGTATGTTATACTTTAATCAAAATTTAACATTTTTAAAGTGATACAGCTTTGACTCTGGTCATATTGAAGCTATTGTTACCTTTTAGCTATGTTATAAAAGGAATTTGTTTAGTGTCATTTACAGAAGGGTATAATAATTTCTCTGTGCATCTTATAGTCATTTGTTTGTATTAACTGTTCATCAAGAATAGGAAAAGTTACAATGGAATAAAACATATATATTCCCTCTCTGTATGTGCTCTTTCATATTTATCTTTCGTATATATCTATGGTGCTCTTAATTATACATCATGCAGGGTTTCAGAAGACACTCTAACATAAGTAATAATAAACTAATCATCAACAGAAGAATTCTCTTTACATACCCTTCCTCATTTAACACCAGCAGCTATTCTGTCTGTCCGTTGAATCAGTCTTGTCTTTCAGTCTCGTGGAATGTGAGATGCACTGAATAACCCAATGCAAATTCAATGTAAGCTAATTACAGAGTCCAGTTGCCGATTCTGCAAAAGAAGCAGGATTTCTTGAAGTTATAGAAAGTGGTGTTGGAGAAGAAGCAAAGTCACTGACAAGATAAGGAGGATCTGGCAGAGCGAGACCAGTAAGCAAATGAAGAAGGCATAACCAAGGTTGATAGGCACCTCAAAAGAGAATGATTTGAATTCAAAGGATTAAAAGAAGCCTTTGAGAAAACATATCCTTGAATGTAATGGCATATATGCAATGTATTTCTTGTCTTCTAGGAAGCGATATTTAGTTTAGACCCCATGCTTGAACCTCTGCTTGCCAAGAGACACTAAAAAGCGAGTATGAATATATCAATAGAAGAAGGAATGGCAGGGGTAAATGGATTTCTCTTATGCTTTTTTTTTCCTAGGTAGAGACACTGCCTCTGAGAGTTAATAGGAAATCCCAGCTTCCCTAGCTGACTTATATATAAAGCTGTTTAAACAGAGGTCCAGCATTGCTTCGTCAAAGGTCCTTCGGTTATAATAGTTGTTAGATACCCAAATATTTTAGAGTTCTGAATATTTTACGTGCCTTGGTTTTTTTTCAAAAAGGTATGATTGATATGTAAAAAGCTTACATATTTAATGCGTACAATTCAGTGAGTTTGGCGATAAGTATACCCCGTGAAACCATTCCCTCCATGAAGACCATAAACATAATCACGTCCTCAAGTTTCCTCTCGCCCCTGTATTATTGTTACTGCTATTTTGTGTGTGTGTGCGGTAAGAAAATAAGATCTACCGTCTTAGCAAATTTTAAGTATACAATACAGTATTGGTTGCTATAAGCACTAAGCTCTATAGTAGGTCTCCAGAATCTTGCATAAGTGAAACTTTGTACACCTCCCCATTTCCCCTACTCTCTAGCCCCTCAAAATGTACTCTCTTCTGTGAGTCTATTTCAGATTCCACATATAAGTGAGAACATACAGTATTTATCTACTTTTCCATGACTCACTTACTTCACTTAGCATAATATCCTCCAGGTTCATTCATGTTGTCACAAATGGCAGGATTTCTTTATTTTTAAGTCTGAATAATATTATCTTCGAGATCCTGATTTCAGTTCTTTTGGATAAGTACCCAGAGTGGGATTGCTGGATCATATGATAGTTCTATTTTTAATTTTTTGAGGAGCCTCCATATAATGGCCGTACCAATTTACATTCTCACCGGCAGTGTGCCAAGGTTCTCTTTTTCCCACACTTTCACTGACACTTACATTTGTTCCCCCCGCCCCCGCCCCCCAGTAATAGCTATTCTAGCAGGACGAGGTGGTATCTCACTGTGGTTTTGGTTTGCATTTTCCTGATGATTAGTGAGGTTCAAAACCCTTTGTATACCTATTGGCCATTTGTATCGCTTTGTAGAAATGTGTGCTCAGGTCCTTTGACCATTTTTTAATTGACAAAGCTTTTTGTTTTGTTTTGTAGTTTCTGACTCTCACTAGTTTTGGCTGCCTAAAGCACCAAGGATGCCTTAGCAAAATGCGCAGTTGATTCAGAATCATACTAGTAGGCACACTGTAGACTTAGTGGGAGAGACTAGGTACTCCTGAGGTCTTCCTTTGGGTGATATGAGCCAAACTAGAATCCCTGGTTGAAGATACTGACAGAACTTCATATTGTAATCATAGTTTATGGCTACTAGAAATGCATCTGCTCTAGACAGGAAATAATGCAAATTGTCTTCAGTTTAGGTGAGGAATTTGGAAGAAGAATCATTTTTCCCTATTTAATCCTTAGGTTCTCTCACCACTCTTGGCTGTCTTTTTATTTGATCATAATCTTGTATCTAACTTTTTTTTTTTTTTTTAAGATTTTATTTATTTGACAGAGAGAGACACAGCTAGAGAGGGAACACAAGCACAGGGAGTGGGAGAGGGAGAAGCAGGCTTCCTGCTGAGTAGGGAGCCCAATGCAGGGCTAGATCCCAGGGCTCTGGGATCATAACCTGAGCCAAAGACAGATGCTTAACGACTGAGCCACCCAGGCACTCCTCTTGTATCCAACTCTTACTTTGAACTAGTCACTGAAACATTGTGTTTGGATCCAGTGGAATCTCTAGGAAAAAGGTAGGCAGATATTTAAGGCTCTGAAATTTTCATATATATTCAGGATGCATAAGGATTCCAAAAACACATGGCTTAGAAAGTGAATACTACTTGATTTTGCCAAACTGTGGTGAAATGTTTAGCATATTTTTGACAGTATGTCTTTTCTAGTTGGCTTTAAATTGACAGCAGACCAGAGAGCAACTTTATGTCGGCCTCTGAAAAGGATTTCAAACTTTAGAAATCAGTTTGTGTGATTAAGAGGGAAAACATAAAATGCCAATATCAGAAATAAAAGAGGGGGCATCATTCAGAGCCTGCAGACGTTAAAAAGATAAAAAGGGAATATTATGAACAACCTTATGTCTGTGAATTTGACAATTTAGATGAAATGAGCAGATTCTGTGTAAGGATTCTGTACCCATTCAGATTTATTTGTGTACATGGGGGGAGTGGGTTTCCAAACCAAGCTGTTCTCCAACACCAGCTGGGTATCCTACAGTTCAACTCAATTCTGACACTGGCCACCTGGAGACAGCACCATAGCATCGGATTCTACAGATGAAGGGCTCAGTCCTGTAAAACTGCCTCTTCACCATTTAGCCACTGATTGCAAATCCAAGTTTGTTGCCTGATCCACCAGCTTAGATGGCTATAGATCGGAGGTTCCAACCATCCTCTCCTTGGGTGCAATTAATTTGGTAGAGTGACTCACAGAACTCAGAGAAAGATACTACTGACTAGATCACTGCTTTATTATGAAAGAATATAATTCACGAACAACCAGATGAGAGAGATCCATGGGGCAAGATACGGGGAAAGGTGTAGAGCTTCCATGCCTTCTCCAGGCACACCACTCTCCCCAAATCCTTTTGGGTTCAACAACCTGGAAGCTTGTGAATCCTGTCCTTTTGGATTTTTATGGAGGCTCCATTACATGTGCATAATTGATTACATGATTAGCCATTGGAGAATGATTTGAACTCCAGCCCCTTTCTCCTCCCCTGAGGTCAGAGGGGTGGGATTGAAAATTCCAACTCTTTAATCACAGGTTTGGTTCTCTTGGCAACCGGCCTCCCCAATCCTTATGTGCAATCCAAAAGTCCCCTCATTAACACAACAAAAGACACCTTTGTTACTCTTTACCACTTAGGAAATTCCAAAGGTTTTAGGAGCTCTGTGCCTGGAATGGGCATGAAGACCAAATATGTATTTCTTGCTATAAATCACAATATTACACCTTGAGAGATACAAATTACCAAAACTGCCACAGGAGAAATAAAAAAGCCTGATTAGGGCCATGTATGTTAAAGAAATTGAATTTGTAATTAAAAACCTCCCCACAAAGAAGACTCCAGATCTGGATGGCTGCATTGACATATTTTATAATGTGTTTGAGGAAGAAATCATACCAATTCCATACAAACTCAAAAAACAAGGTGGAGGGAGCATTTACCATCTCCTTTTTATGAGGCCAGTTTAAGCCTGGTAATTACTCGACAAGAGCATTAAAAGGAAAGGAATTTAGACCAATAACCCATATGGTTGTAGATACAAAAATTCTCAACAAAATGTTAGCAAGTTAAATCTGTCAGTATATGAAAAGGATAATAAGTCATGGTAAGTTGGAGTTATTCCAAAAATGAAAGATTGTCATAAATATTAATAATTAACATACTTAACAGTTTAACAAGATAGCATAAAGGAGAAAATTCATATGCTCATCCTCTCAGTAGATGCCGAAAAAGCATTTGACAAAATATAACACTCTTTCATCATAAAATCTCTCAGAAAACTGGGACTATAAAGAAATTTATCCAATTTGATAAGGGAGTTCTATGAAGAATATTGAATACTACTAAGGTCAGGAACAGGGTGAGGATGTTGAATACTTCTCTATTCAACAGTATTACGGAGTTTCTGCCTACTGTAATACATCATGAAAAAGAAAAGGACGGAAGGAAAAAGGGAAGGAAGAAGCAAAACTCTATTTGCAGACAGTGTGATTGTGCACTTAGAACATTGTAAGGGATCTACCAGAAACATTTTCTAGAACTAATAGATTTTTCAAGGTCATGAGATACAAGGATACTGTACAAAAATCAGTGTATTTCTATATATTAAACAACTGGGAAATGAAATAAAAATAATAGCTGTATTATTTTACTATCTTGAAGACAACCTAAATAAATGGAAAGATATTCTATGTTTATTGGATTAGAAGACTCGGTATTATTACGATGTAACTTAGCGACAAATTGCTGTAAAGATCCAATTCGATTCCAGCAAGGTTTAACAAATTCTTTATTAGAAATAGACAAGTTAATTCTAAAATGTATTTGGACATGCAAAGGACACAGAGTAACTGAAAGAGTTTTGAAAAAGATTAGTTTTATGTTATTTATATTACTATTTTATAATATTTACTCAAAACTACAAAAATCAAGACAGTATAGAATTGGTTTAATGATAGATATATATAACAATGGAAGGCAGTGGAGAGTTGGGAGACCCATGTAAACATGATCATTTGAATTCAGTGGAGTGATTTTTGAGTGCTGCTTGAACAAGTAGATATTCATATGGAACAAAATGAACTTTTATCTTTACCTTACATCGCACAGAAAAGTTAACCCCAAGTAGATCACTGACATACACGTGAAAGCTAAGACAGTAAAACTTCTAATCAAGAACAAAATATGTATGACTTTGGGGGTAAACAAAGAGTTCTGGGACAGGACACAAAAAGCATTAACCAGAAAAGAAAACAAAACAATAAATTGGATTTCATCAAAATTAAAAACTTATACTCTTTGTAAAACACCATTAAGAAAATGAAAAGTAAAGCTACAGATGGGGAGACGTGCTTCCAGAGAACGCAGTTTTGTTTTTGTTTTTGTTTTTAAAGATTTTATTTATTTATTTGACACAGAGAGAGAGAGATTATAAGTAGGCAGAGAGGCAGGCAGAGAGACAGGGAGAGGAGGAAGCAGGCTCCCTGCTGAGCAGAGAGCCCGATGCGGGCCTCGATCCCAGGACGCTGAGATCATGACCTGAGCCGAAAGCAGAGGCTTTAACCCACTGAGCCACCCAGACGCCCAAGAGAACACAGTTTTTAAAATGGATAAAAGTTGAGCTACATAAAAGAAGACACATGAATTGTATATCAACACATGAAAAGATGTTCAATAGCATCAGCTATCAGGGGAAAAATGCAAGTTAAAACTACAGTGAGCTACCTCTGTACTCCCACTATAATAGCTAAAATTAAGAAGAATAAAAATACCAAGGGCTATTGGGTATGTGGGGCAACTGAACTCAAACATTGCTGAGAGGGATGTAAAATGCAGATGCTTAGGACAATATTTTGGCAGTTTTCAGAAGTGAAGCATACATTTTTCATGTGGCCCACTCCTAGGTATTTACTCAAGGGGATTAAAAACAATGTCCACGAAAAGACTTGTACATGAATGTTCCTAACAGCTTTATTCATAGTATTCCCAAATTTGAAATCACCCCAAATCCATCAACGGACAAATTATGGAATATCCATGTAATGGAATAGTACTCAGAAATTTAAAAAGAACAAACTGTTGGTATACTCAGCACCATGAATGAGTCTCAAAATGCTAAGGAAAAAGAAGCCAGAGTTGGAAGAGTACATGATTCTACTTACATAAAAATTTTGGAACTGAGTAAACTAATCTATAGTGAGAGAGAGCAGATCAGTGGTTGCCTCAAGCTGGGAGGGCTTTGGTTGAAAGGAAGCATAAAGGGAGTTGGGGAGAGGGAAGTGTTCTTGATTGTATGGTGGCTGTGGTTCTATGGATGTGTACAGTGGCCAGAAGTCATCGACCTGTACATTTTAAACGGGTGTACTTTCTTGTGTATCCATTAAACTTCACTAAAATTTATTTTAAAAAACCAGTTTGACAACACCAGATTTTGGTTGGGGGTGTAGAGCAACTGGACCTCTGATGCATTCCTGATGGGAGTGTAAAATGGTACAATATTTTTAAAAACCTTTTGGCATTTTCTTATAAAGTTCACCATTTACCTACTTTATGATCTAGCATTTTCATTCCTACATAATTACCCCCAAGAGAAATAAAACACAAGTTCACACAAAAGACTTGTTCAGGAATGTTCATAACAGCTTTATTCATGATGGCTCCAAACCAGAAACAACTCAATGTCTATTAATAGGAAAATAGATTTTCATATATTCCTACTGTGGAATACTTTTTGGCAATAAAAAGCAGAAGATTATGTATACATGCAGCAGTATGGATGAATATCAACATCAGTATAATAAATAGCAAGATGGATGAGTATTGCCCCTGGGGGGAAGGGAGGAGACTTCCAGAATGACTAGGAGGACACACAGAAAACTTCCTAGGGGTAATGGAAATATTCTGTCTCTTGAGGTTGAGGTGAATTACTTAGATCCATGCATTTGTAACATATCCTGAACTGTACACTTAAGAGCTATGCTTTATAAGAGTTAAACATTGTGTGTATTTATGCCTCAATTAAAATACATGAAAAATACAATTACAAATACAAAACACTGCTGACCTGAGTAGCACGTATACTGAATTGGAACAATTCAGAGAACATTAGCATGGCCCCTGCACAAAGATGACACAGATAATCGTGAAGTGATCCATATTTTTTTTTAATGTAAAACAAGGGGAAAAAAACAAAGTATCATGAGAAGTTAATGGACAAAACTAAAAATAATGGCTAAGACATTAAACAACTTGCCCACTACTGGAATATTAGTTTTGTCTTCTCTCACTCTCAAATCCTCCAAATATATATATATATTTATAATTATATATATTTATAATATATGTTATATATATTTATAATACATAATATATATTTATAATATATAACATATATTTTATAAATATATAAATATATATATAATTTACTTATTTGAGAGAGAGAGAGTACATGAATGGGGGCAGGGGCAGAGGGAGAGGGGGAAGCAGACTCCCAGCTGAGCAGGGAGCCCATTTAGGGCTCGATCCCAGTGTCCAGGGATCATGACTTGAGCCAAAGGCAGACACTTAACCCAGCTGAGCCACCCATTCCCCCCACCCCAACTATATTTTTTAAAAAGAAGGAAATCAAAACACTTTTAGTTTCTGTGTTTTCTAAGATCTGATCTCAAAGCTCTTTTTGAGAAGAGTCAGGGAGAGAGTTGTACCTTTCAGAAAGCTGACTTCTTAAAACTTTACAACTCTAATATCATATCATGTTGGATCATATCATTGGACTTCTCTTATCCTCCTAAGTAGTTTGGCAAAATTCTTCCGTTTTATTTCTTGATAGAGAAAATTTTAAATTTTTTTCCTTCATTGAAAACAAATAATTGAATATGAAAAATAATTTAAAAATTACATGTCCTATAGATCTTAAGTTGCAAAATGTTGAAATGTCTTCGGTTTAATGAGACTGTAATACAACTATTAGGCAATTTAATTTTATCTAAGCCTTTATTTCTTTTGGAAGCCTATGTAATAAGTAAACTCTGAATATAGTTTGTAAAAAAAAAAAGGTAGTTGATTTGTTTGATTATGAANTTTCTTGATAGAGAAAATTTAAAATTTTTTTCCTTCATTGAAAACAAATAATTGAATATGAAAAATAATTTAAAAATTACATGTCCTATAGATCTTAAGTTGCAAAATGTTGAAATGTCTTCGGTTTAATGAGACTGTAATACAACTATTAGGCAATTTAATTTTATCTAAGCCTTTATTTCTTTTGGAAGCCTATGTAATAAGTAAACTCTGAATATAGTTTGTAAAAAAAAAAAGGTAGTTGATTTGTTTGATTATGAAATTACTATACTTAATTACTATAGTACTAGATTCTTATGTAGATAAAAGCATTTCCGATAGCTGTGACAAATAATTGTATTTTTTATTGGTTCAGAAATTCTTGATTAACTTTTATTGTGGTAAAATACACATAAGATAAAATTTAGCATTTAACTATTTTTACATATACAATTAAGTGTATTAAGTACATTCACAGTATTGCATAATGATTATCACTGTCTGTTTCCAGAACATTTTCATCATTCCAAACAGAAACGTTTTACTCCATGAGTTATAATTCCCCATTCTCCCTAACCCCTAGTGGTCTCTATTCTACTTTTAATATACATTTGCCTATAATAGATATCTGATGTAAGTGGAATCATTCAATAATTGCCCTATTGTGCCTGGCCTATTTCACTTAGCATGAAGTTTTAAAGGTCCACCTATTATAGAATGTATCAGAACTCCATTCCTTTTTATGGCTGAATAATATTCTTTTATATGTACATACTGTATTTTCTTATCCACTCATCTGTTGATGTACACTTGGGTTGTTTTCACCTCGACTATAGTGAATAATGCTGCTATAAATATTGTATCTAAGTTTCTGTTTGGGTTCCTGTCTTTTCTTTTTATTTCTTTTGATTATATGCTCAGACATGGAATTGCTGGATCATTTGGTAATTCTGTGTTTAACATTTTGGGGA
This sequence comes from Ailurus styani, assembly GCA_002007465.1. Taxonomy (NCBI): domain Eukaryota; kingdom Metazoa; phylum Chordata; class Mammalia; order Carnivora; family Ailuridae; genus Ailurus; species Ailurus styani. The sequence continues at coordinate 1,197,339 of LNAC01000368.1, read as the reverse complement.
ACTGCCAAACTTTTCCACAGTGGCTTACTATTTTGTATTCCTACCACCAGTGTATGAGCACTACAGTTGCTCTACATCCTCAACAGTATCTGTTATTTGCCGTATAAAAAATTACTTTTTAAAAATTATAGCCAGCTAGTATATGAATGAAGTGTTATCTCATTGTGGTTTTGGTTCGCATTTCCATAATGACTAATGATGAGCATCTTTTCACGTGCTTATTGGCTGTTTCTCTTGTTTATAAAATGTCTAGTCTAGGCCTCTGCCCATCTTTAAATTGGATATGTTTTTTGTTAACTTGTAGGAGTTCTTTATGTATTCTGGATATCAGTCCTTTATTAGATACATGATTTACAAATATTTTCTCCTGTTGTGTTTTTCTTTTCACTTTCTTGATAGTGTCCTTTAATGCATAAAACTTTTAATTTTTATGAAGCCCAATTTATCTTTTTCTTTTGTTGCCTATGCTTTTGACATCATAAGTAAGAAGTGGTTGCCAAATCCAAGGTCATGAAGATTTTCCACAGTGTATTCTTCTAAGAGCTTTATAGTCTTAGCTCTTTTTTTTTTTTTTAAGATTTTATTTATTTATTTGTCAGAGAGAGGGAGAGAGCACAAGCTGGCAGAGTGGCAGGTAGAGGCAGAGAGAGAAGCAGGCTCCCCTCTGAACAAGGAGCCTGATGTGGGACTCGATCCCAGGATGGTGGGATCATGACCTTGAGCTGAAGGCAGCTGATAAACCAGCTGAGCCAACCAGGAGTCCCTTATAGTCTTAGCTCTTAAATGTACATCTTTGATTAATTTTGGGCCAGCTTTTCTATACAGTATATGGTAAAGCTATAATTTCATTCTTGTGGATATCCAGTTTTTTCAGCACCATTTGTTTGAGAAACTATCCTTTCCCCACTAAATGGTCCTGCACTTGAAGATCAATTGACCACATATGTGAGAATTTATTTCTGGGCTCTCTCATCTATTCCATTGGTCTGTAGGTCTGTACTATATCACAGTGTGCCAGTAGCACACCGATTGATTACTGTAGTTTTGTACTAAGTTTTGAAGGAGGGGAGTGTGAGTCTTCAACTTTATTATTGTTGTTTTGTTGTTGTTCTTTTTTTTTTTTAACATTACTCAGTGCTCATTGTGAAAAGTGTACTCTTCGATCCCCATCATTTTATTTATTTATTTATTTATTTATTTATTCATTTATTCATTTATTCATTTATTTATTTCAGAGAGAGAGACAGAGACAGAGCGAGCAAAAGTGGGGTAAGGGCAGAGGGAGAGGGAGAGAGAATCCAAAGCAGACTTTGCACTGAGCATGGACCTTGCCGAGGGGCTTGATTCCATGACCACCAGATCATGACCTGAGCTGAAACCAAGAGTCAGACACTTAACCAACTGAGCCACCCAGGTATCCATAGTTTCGCTTTTATTTCTCTTGAGACATATCTAGAAAAACTTTGCTATGGCCAATGTCAGAGAAATTACTACCTGTGCTCCCCTCTAGGGTTTTTATGGTCTCAGGTCTCATATTTAGGTCTTTAATTCATTTTGAGTTTATTTTTGTGTATGGTGTAGGAAAGTGGTTCAGTTTCATTCTTTTGTGGATAGCTGTCCAGTTTTCCTAGCACCATTTGTTAAAAAGACTTTTTCCCACTGCATGTTTTTTATGGTAGTGGTTTTGCTTTTTCTCCAGATGATATTAACAGGCAAGGTCAGGAAAAAGTGAATTTGTTTCTGTTAGATTAACTGTGTATATTTCTAGAAGACTTGGTTTGTCAGAGGGTCTCAAACCTCTAGTAGGATAAGAGGCTAATTGGATTTTTTGGTTTTAGATCAAAAATATAGACCATCAGAATAAATTCCTCATAGCTGGGAATAACAGAGTAATTAAGTCTTTGCAGAGGGTGATATGGTTGTTAAAGAGCCATATAGTGGGCGCCTGGGTGGCTCAGTGGGTTAAAGCCTCTGCTTTCGGCCCAGGTCATGATCTCAGGGTCCTGGGATCGAGGCCCGCATCGGGCTCTCTGCTTGGCGGGGAGCCTGCTTCCCCCTCTCTCTCTGCCTGCCTCTCTGCCTCCTTGTNGAATAACAGAGTAATTAAGTCTTTGCAGAGGGTGATATGGTTGTTAAAGAGCCATATAGTTTATACTTGCTTTTGCCTAAAAATATGTAAATCAGAGAAAAATTAATTCGTAGCCCTCTGATTTCTAGCATGCAATATTTATTTGTCTCCAGTTTTGAGTGTCACAGTCTTTTAATATTCTTTATTCCTGTTGCAGTTTAGGTATTTATACTGTTGACATTTACTAGCCTGTTATTTAATCTTAATATACTTTTGGTAAGTGCTAGGCTGTCATGTCTGTTTCTTGGAAACATACAGCGAGATAAGTCAATTTTAGATAACTTTTTAGGGTTTTAAGAGAGAACACTGACCCCTTATTAAGTACCTTAAAATTTGTATTTACCTCATTTAGTCCTGACAGCCACCCTTTATCATATATAAAAAAGAAATGTTTTTCTGAAGAAAAAGTTTACATAAAGCTGAATGATTGTGACAGGATTTAAAGTACATATACTTCTTCCACATAATGTCTTACTGTCCAACATGGAACACTGACTCAAAGCAAATGGCAGATCCATTGTCCCTTGAATACTTGTGAAGTCTGAAGTGTTTTCATGTCTGTTCATGTCCATTTTGCCTGAAATGTCTTTCTCATGTCTTTTCATTCATTTAAATCCCACACTTCCCTCAAAATTTGGCTCAGATTTTACCTGCTTGTAAAGCTTTCTCTGACCTTAGTGACCTGATGTGAAAAAGATGTTCCCAGTTCAGGGTCCATGGTCTTGCTTTCTATGGTCTTCTTCCCTGTTCTTTTTTCCTTTTGGATTCCTGTTGTCTCGTTACCCTTATTTCCAGTGCTATTTATGCATATCTGTAATCTCTTATCCAAAATTCTTGGTATTTTTCAGAATTCAGAAATCTTCGGATTTTAGAAATGTAAGATAATGCAGGTTCTGGGACATCACCTAGCTCTCAGTCATTTCTGCTGAAAATGTATGAATATTTATCCTCTGGGTAGTAAATAAAAGCTTAGAGCTTTATATCAGCTCAGGGCAGGGCAGGTTTTGCCATGAATGAGTTACAAAAAAAATGTTTTGACTTTCAGGGATGTTTGAATTTCAGAAGTGTCAATGTGGGATTATAGATGGGTATTAACTCATTTTTTAGGAGTGTTAACTGTATGTTGGGAAAGGCGTTCTACTTCCTTTCAGAGGTGGCCTGTGTGTGTATATATGTATTTATGTATTTGCCTATCTCTCTTGTGTCCTTAGCTGGTAGATGCAAACATATGTCAGAGGTTTCGATTCTTTTTTTTTTTTAATAAAGATTTTATTTATTTATTGAGAGAGAGCGAGCACAAGGGGTGAGCAGCAGAAGGAGAGGGAGAAGCAGGCTCCCTACTGAGCAAGGAGCCGGATGCGGGGCTCAGTCCCAGGACCCTGGGACCATGACCTGAGCCGAAGGCAGACACTTAACGGACTGAGCCACCCAGACGCTCCAGAGGTTTTGATTCTTAGAGCAGCTCCAGTTATCCCCTTTTTGACCAGAGGTAGCCTCCTCAGGTCTTCAACTGAGTCCTTTAGACGTGAACCTGCTTACTGTCGAATGTGGTGTTCTAGTTCATCTTTTATGTACATTTCCTGCCCAGGACCTAGAATCAACCATTTCTCTAAGAAGTCCCACTTTCTTTTAGTGGCGAATGATTAGTTCGAGATCACGTCTGGATGTTAGGGATGGTACTTGCTACTGGATCGCAGTTGTTTATGGTCCTTTTTATATGAACTTTTTTTGTTTTGAAATAACTTTAGACCCACAGAAAGGTTGCAGTATAAAACAGAACTGTCTTATATTCTCCACCCAAATTTTTTAATGTACATCTTAAGTAATCATAGGACAATTATCAAAACCAGGAAGTTAGTATTGCTACAATATTATTGAGTTATACACTGTGTTTAGTAAATGATTTTTAAAAGCTTGATTATAGGAACGATTTATAAAAGCTTGATTATGGTTGGGCCTTTAGTCTCTGAGTCTTATTTATTTATTTTTGCTATGCGCTTCCATGCAGTGGTTCTTTTTTTTTTTTTTTTTTTTTNGATTTTATTTATTTATTTGACAGAGAGAGACACAGCAAGAAAGGGAACACAGCAGAGGCAGAGGGAGAAGCAGGCTTCCTGCTGAGCAGGGAGCTGGATGTGGGGCTCAGTCCCAGGACCCTGGGATCATGACCTGAGCCAAAGGCAGACGCTTAAGGACTGAGCCACCCAGGCGCCCCTATGCAGTGGTTTTTAACTAGTAAGGTCTATCACTCACCTGGGAACTTTTGAACATCAGATTCCTGAAACCTTTCCTTCCCCTCTCCCAGAATTTTTCAGAATCTCAAGGTGGGGACAGAACAGATGGTGTCAGTGTCGGTATTTAGGGATTTTGCTAGAACCCTGCCTGCTCCAACAGCTTAATAGGATCATTGAGGAAGGAAGCAATTTGTGTTTGCGCTCACAATCGATAGTAATGACCCTTTGGTTCCAGGATAAAAGTTAATCTATCTTAAAATGATTCACATCTGATGTTTCTAGTTCCAGAGATTCCAATTATGCTTAGAGTTGTCCTTCCACATTTATTAACTCATTCAAAAAATATTTATTAAGTACCTTCTAAATGCCAGACATGAAGATACACCAGTGAAAAAATACAGACATGGTCTGATCTCTGCCTTCATGGATATACACGAATAATGAGAAGGTCAAAGAATTGAACACATGATTTTAATAGAGTGCAATGAATATTATTGTAGGAGAAGAGCAGGGAGCTATGAAAACACAGAGCAGACAGACTTCACCTAGTGCGGGGATCAGGGAAAGTCTTCCTGGGAAGATTGTGTTGAGCTAAGTCAGGTAGGAGTTAATGAGGTAAAAAGAAGAATCTTCTGGCAGAGGGAACAGCCATATTCTCTGATTATGCCGAGTGGAGACAGCTAGGGAGAATTTCTAGTATCTTATTGGAGAAAAAAGTACAAGACCAAGGAAGGAAAAAATATAGAAGTGAGCAGTAGCTTTTATGGAACCTTTTCAAAGCATTCAGGTTTTCACAGAAATATCATCTCTCATTTTTACTTATATTTCATCAGTCTGTATATCATCTAAGCTACATAATAACAGTAACACAAATAAAGCTGATATAAAGAGGCTTGCAAAAATAAACTGGTTGTGTCAAGTGTGGGTCTCATTTGGTGGGAGCAGAGAAAAGTGGCTAGAGACTGTCTTCCCAAACATAAAAGAGTTGAGCTTGCCATGGGCTCAGCCCGTGTTCATGCAACAGGAATGGAGAATTTTGGTTTGTCTGGCAAGTCATTTAGGCAGAGGTCAGTTAAGCCAATGTCTACTCTAATTATAGTTTGGGGAATAGATGAGCTCATTGAGAGAGAGAGAGGAGAGGGCCAAGGTCAGAACTTTAGGGACTACCACCAATTAAGGGAAAGCTAGAGGAAGGAGAATGAGCTAAAGATTTCAAAGAACTAGTTAAAAACAAGCATTTCAGGAGCCTTTGATTCTCATCGTCATGCTTAGACTCTGAGCAGTCTTGCAAATTTGTTTTTTGTTTAGCTTGGCTTTTCCCAAACTTATTTTGCATTGAAAAACATTTTTTCACTCAACTGAATCATATTCCGTATCCTATAGAACAAGTAAGAACATTTTTTGGGAAACACTGCCGTAGGCAGAAAGGGGCAAGGAAGGGATTTAGGCGGGGTAGTGGTAGGATTAGTTTGTAGTTTCAGATTTCTTTTGGTAGTCCTCTGGAGGTGAGATTCCAGAAAGGAGTGAGACAGGGTGTTTGGGAGACCAGCTGGAGGGCCTCGGGGTAGTCGGGGAGGGAGTGATGGGGGTCTGAATTTAGGCAGTGACAGGGGAACTAGCAAAGCAACGGGCTCACTCCACGTTTTCATTGAGAAGACAGGATTTGGTGACAGATGTGAGAGGTAAGGAAGAAGGAGTCTAGGATGACTGGTTTCTGTTTCGGTGACTAAGGAGCTGAGTTGCACCGCTGCCGCTCTAGAGGAGGGGCTGCTGAGCTGGTGCGGATCGTGATGGGGAAGGTGAGTTCCGCTGGGACATGTGCAGTAAGGTGTCGAGGTGAATGCTCTTAACAGGAGTTGAGACATGCAGATTTGGAGTTTGGGAGAAAGGGTGGGGCCAAAGGAAGGTTTGGAAATAATTCATAATTATAAAATCATGGGTCTGGAGGATGACATCATCTAGGGACAGCATAGGAAACGAGAGGTAGAATTCTGATGTGGACAGGAAGGGAAGCCCAGCTTAAGAATATTAATAATCCTTACTTACCAGGTGTTCATTAGACACTGGTTTTGTTCTTTTTTTTAAAGATTTTATTTATTTATTTGAGAGAGCGAAAGAGAGGGCACGAGTTGGGGGAGGGGCAGAGGGCTAAGCAGACTCCCCACTGAGCGGAGAGCCCCATGTAGGGCTTGATCCCAGGACCCTAAGATCATGAATCATGACCTGAGCCAAAGGCAGATGCTTAACCGACTGAGCCACCCAGGTGCCCCTGTTGGACACTGTTTTAAGCATGTTACAGATGTTATTTTATTTCATACTAAAACCCTCATGAGGACAGGTGTTATCTCCATTTTATAAATGAATGAGCTGCAGCTCAAAAGTTAAGGTCAGCTCCTGGGTCATACGTCTGGTAAGTAGCAGTTGAGGAGGTGAAGTCTAGGTTCAAGAAAGAATGGTTAGAGAAGTAGGAAGAGAACCAAGAGAGTGGTAAAAGGCACCCAGGGCAGGGGACTTTACGGAGTTGTTAGCTGTGAGAAGTACTGAGAGATGAAGAAAGGATTCAGAGATACCCTTTGGGCTGAGCACAGTCTGAGGGGCATGGGTGCTGCCCCAGCTTTGCGTCAGGGAGCTGGTTTCTCGTGGGATGCGGCCAGCACTGATTTATTGTACCACCTTCCCAAGTTGTGTCTTCATTGACATATAAATGCTAGCCTCTGGTTTCCAGAAAGAAGGAGAGAGCCATCATCTTTTTAAAAATCAGATGATAGTAAATATAGAATAAGGCTTTTGTGAAAAGTCTTTCCTTCATGATCTCGTAATTTAAATGTACTAGTGTTTAGGAAGATGCTGTAGTTCTGCCAGTGACTTATTGCTGCTTAGACAGGAAAGGGAGGGGAAGCTGGGATTTGCGGCTCCCATCACTGCAGAGCTCTGCTAACCGTGCTACGGTGCTGACGGGAGCTGAGTCAGAGAAGACGTGCAGACTGTGCTCTAGGCAGCCATGGCCCAGTTCAGGATTTTCGACTGTATGATCAACCACAATTGGAGCTTATTGTGCAATCTGTACTGTGCATGGAGCGGTCAGGTTTGTTTGATAAATATATATATAAATGTATGTATATTTTTGGTAAATTTTTAATTAAAAACTGCAATAATGTATAACCCCTTCTCCCAGAAAAAAGAAATCAGTGAAAATGCTGGATATAAAATCAGTGTCTTCTTATAACTGAAAAGTAATCTTTCAGACTGTTACTTTTTGTTGAAATACTTCCTTAACAGGGCGTATCTCGACTCTGATCATCTGAATGTCTCTAAAAGAATTAAATTACCTCTTCAGTTGCACAGATGAGACTTTTGTTGGTAGAGCTTTAGGTGGTGGGGGGAGGGGAAGTTAGAATGAATTACTTAAAAAATAAAACTAGGAAAAATTAAAGCAGTAAAATTGTAAAACAAAGTAAATGTTCTATGTTTTTAGAGACGTTTCATATTGTGTTTATAGGAAGGTAGGCAAGATTTTGGAAGGAATTGCTTTTTAGCCAGCTTTTCATTCTTCATGAAATACAGTTCTCAATTTCTTTCACTATGGGATTAAATGAAAGTTCTTTTTTGAACTTATTCTGTTCCTGGACAGGCTTTTAGGAAATAGTTATTTTGCAATAGAGAAACTTTGCTTAGTATATTTTTTATGATAGTTGCCAGATGCTTTTGAATTTTCCTTCTTAAGAAGCAAAAACTCTTATCTCTTATTTCTCCCATCAACCTTCAGTGAACACTGTTATTATTATCAGGGGCAGACTGCTTTTGTAAGTCATAAATAACATTGTACATATTTAGCATAATAGCTTCTCTCACAAAATAGATACCCAATGGTAGCTTTGTTCGAGTTATCAATGAATCTTTAAAAACTATGAATTAATTACCTTGTAGGGTTATTAATCACTTTGTGGGTATTCGTTTTCCTTATTTAAAAATGTTCTTTAGTACTGTTTGAAATTTAGAAGACAAAACTAAAATATTGAGTGAATGATAAATGAAATCTAACACCCCCCCCCCCCAAAACACAGCACCATTTCTAAGTTTTCCCATAGCCATGGCATGGACAGAAGTTTATGAGACATAGATTTAGTTCCAAGTGGGACTTTTGGGTCTCTAGTACTTTATGTCCTATTCTGTCTATTCTGGAATGGTGAAAGGATATTTTCATAGTTCAGGTTGCATACAATAGACTAACATATCAGAAATTAGAGATGGAGAAGGTCATTTAGTCTGTTTCTTCCAGCATAAGATTGATTGCTCAATGCACTTTCTAGTTCTCTCCTAATGGATTTACATTACCGTAAAAATATGGATTTTGAATGGCTACTTAGAGAATAAAAGAAGATAGATACTGCAATTATCTTTGCATGTAAAATTCATAATATCAGGAACCTACCAAAGCTGAAACTTAAAAAAAAAATTGAGTACTTGTAACTGGTTTGCAGTTGTTACCAAACTTACTAGAAAACCTTCTCGTTTGAGGTCTAGGACCTTGTCAAGACGTCGTTCTGGCTAATCCCAAAGGAATATTTGAGTTGCGACGGAATCTAAGACTGAGTTAATCCAGTGAGCCTGCAGTAGAAAGTGCTTTTGGACCTGTGTTAGCTTGGGATTTTGCAGGATTGCTGTTGTTGCTTTCCCTGTGGTTTACATTCAACAATAGGCCATTTAATTGTTGGTGTCACTCAGAAGAAGAGTTTGCAGAATTTAGCAGAAAGTAAAAATGGCATGTGATCACGTCTCCAGGGGCCTTTATGCCACCACTTAAAATATTTGGTGGAAGACAGAAACTTGATGCTTTGGAGGTGAGGTGGCAGGTTCCATAAGAGTGAAGACAGTTGCAAAGAATCAGGTATAAGACAACAGGGGGTGGTGGAGACTGTGGCAAACTGGGGAGTCCGCGTCAGGAGATTGATGCCCTGTTGGACTTCCTGTTGTCAGATCATTTCAAGAGGAACTTAAAATTAGCCTTTTTATGTGAATTCATCCTAATTTTTAAGTGTTGGTGACTCATTTAAGTTTTTCAAAATACCAAGATCTAAGTAAGATACATCTATGGCCAAATGTGGTGTGACGCTTCCAGGTGTGTAACTTCTCGTTTCTAGAAAACTTTAGGGCAGCAGTTGATTTTATTTGAGTTTTACTCTTGAAGCTAAGCAGTGCCCAGGATGCTGCTGGAAAGTTTATGATCTAGGTAGGGAAGTGTGGGACAGAAATAAGGAGTAAAGGAAAAGGCAGGGTGAGGAGCAAGGGAGGCAGACCCAAGGTGTGGCAGATATGATGGGAATGGGAGGGCGCCACAGTTGGCACGGCTCTCAGTTGGCACTTCTTGGGCATACTGCTCGGGAGTTCTGACTGAGGGTCTCTTATTTATTAAATACTTCTGCACTGCTGTGGGGAGGCAGTATGGTGCTGTGAGGAAGAGTATATACAGACTTTCTCGCCCAAGAGCTGAATTCAGTGCCGGGTGCTGTCCCTGGCTTCCGCTGGCCCCAGTATTACTCACTCACCTCTTCTCTCTCATCTCTTGAGTACCTTCTTCCTGGACTGCTGTGAGGATTAAGTTTGGTGACCTGGATCCCACATTTAACACAGTGCCTGGCACCATGGTGCTTAATAATGTTTACTATTCTTATTAATATATTTTAGGCTGATGCATAAGTATAGGAGTGATATCATATGAGATCCATATTGGAAATAAAAAGATGGGAGTAAAGAAGTCACATTAATTTAATTTTTTTAATTATAAGCAAAATGCATGGTCACAAAAATTGGAAAATATTAATTGATTAATATTTTAATATGCTTACTCAAGTTTTTTCCTGCCTGCATAATGCTGTTTTGTTCTGTGCATGTGTATTTAACAAGTTGTAGTTAGAGTATGCATGTTTTGTGACATCATTTTTAATGGCTGCATAATATTCTAGCTAGAGACTATATCTATCTAATATAATCATTATAATATCTTTAATGTTTATTATCTTTGTATAGTACATTATCATTATAACATATTTAATATTTTGTACATTACAGTATCAATATATTTAGTCATTTAACTGTTGCTAAACATTTAAATTGCTTCCAGTTTTTTGTGATTATAAATAAAACATAGTGAATACCTTGTGATTAAAACTGTTTTCCTGTTTAGGATTACTTGCATAGGATACCATTTCAGAAGTGAAATTACTGGGTCAGAGTAATAACACTTTTATTTATTTATTTGTTTGTTTAGTTTTTAGAGTGATAATAGTTTTAAAGGATACCTTTTATGAAATATATTTCTATATTAAGAAAATCTTAGAGTGTTCTTAGACTTGGTGAGAGATGAGTGTATTTTAAATTTTTATACATTATAATTATGTCAATTCCTACAACACCATTAGGAAGGGTGGACCCTATGTTTCTTTCTTGGTGTATGAAATTTCAAATGTTCTAATCAATATTTAGAACTAGGGGCTGAATATTGAGTGATAGTGGAGCTCAGTCATACAAGAAGTTGGGCATTAAGGCTTCACGTATATGACATATCCAGTAACTCAGTTCTTGGTTTTCCCTCAAACCCTGTGACAGTCGTTCTTGCATGGCCACGTATCTAGGGAACTCCGAGGAAATACTGGGAAGTGCCAAGCATGGAAGACCCTGGCATCATCATTCTCTGTATATATTTGTATAGAGCCTACAGTCTGTTTTTAGCTCAGCAGCCAGTCTGATCCTGTTAAACACTGCAGTGTGGTACCACTCAGAGCCCCCCAAAGACGGCCTGAGTCAGTCAGCATAAAAGCCCAGGGCCCCGTGTGATTTTTTGCCCCTTCCTTCATCAGCTCCCCGACCTCATTTCCATGGACATCTTCTCTAACCACACTGGACTCCTTGCTGTTTCAGTTCCAGGGCCTTTGCCTACTCTTCTGTCTTCCAGAAATGCTTTACTCCCAGACCTCTGCATGGCACGCCTTTTCATTTTCTTGAGGTTTTTACTCACATGTCCCCTTCTCAGTGAAGTGTTCTGTTCAAATTCGTTGTAAAATGTTGCAAAGGGAAAAATAACCAAACTGTTAAAGAAGATACATTTTTTTCTTTGAAAGAAAATTGTAAAAATGATTGGAAACTTTATTTATTAGAAATCGTCATTCTGTGTAAGTTGATTTCAGGGAAGAAGAGCCAGAGGAATCTTGGATTAGATTCTTTGAGTTGGAAACCAGGAGATAATCATACTGGTGACCCAGGTGTACATTTTTCAGTTTTTCCTTGGGGAAACCAAATGGAAGACAGAAAGAGAGGCTGCAAAGAACTTTTTTTTTTTTAAGTGCTTCCCCCTTGAAGCTCCTTCCTCTTCTCCAGATCCTCTCTTTGCTCCTGTCTTTGTTCCTTCCAGCTGTTAGAACAACCTGCTGCTTCTAACACCGGTTGAAGGAGGCTTTGAACTGATAAGCTAGGAAATTGGGAAATTGGGAACAGGTCTTTTGACACTTAAGGTACCTTAAATTCTTGCTCTTAAGTGTGACCTACGGACCCGTAGTATCTGTGGTATCTATATGGCCAGGAAGTTTGTAGGAAATGCAGATTTTCAGGTCCCACCCCAGACCTATAAAATCAGAATTTGCATTTCAACAAGATCCTTTGGTGATTCTCCTATACATTAAAGCTCTGCCTTAAATGATGGAAAGAGTTAAATGTGGTTTGGTTTGTTATTATTTTTTTTTTTTAGAGATGCTTAATTTAACTGTTTTTCTTTAAATATTACTTTACACGTTGTATCTTCCTTTAAAAATTAAGGGAACTGTATTATGGTGCTATCACTTACTAGATTATTGCAATAATTATACTTACACAAAATTCTAAATGGTTAATTCCTCCTTCTTTGCTTTTTTTTTAACCCGGGAGCCTGAAAATGAGGATTCCTGGTTAACAACCCCGAGGGTTTAGCTTTGCTAGGCAGAATTGTGTAAATTGACTTTTTTCTTGGCTTGACCTCCAGGATAGCCCTCTGTGCGGCTTTGTGGCATGCATCTGAGTCATCTCTGTCCTCGTTATGCTCCCTGCTCCCTTCCATACAAATGGCTTTGTACTGGAGGTGCGTTGGTGCTATCAGCGGGAAGTAACACGGGAGAAACTTGTCGGCGGGCTGGGTGAAGAGGGGATTAGCAGAAACACTTACATGTGTCAGGATACAGCTAACCTTGTCACAGTGCACAGAGGGCTGACTCTGCAGAGGTGGAGTTTGCAGGTGAGCTCAGGGAGGCTGAGAATTGAAAGAACGAGGCCCCTTAGTCATCACGAGGGGAAATCCAAGCAGACCAGGCTCCATTTCCATCAGTAGGACTAGAGAACCATTGACCTAAAGCTTCAGAACTGCAGCTTTCAGAATTACTGGTCTAAGGCACAGGAGGGAAAAAGCACCTCTGTGCCCTATGCCTAGCTCCAGAACACCGAGCCTCTAAAATGCTGAACATGTCAGAAGGCGCTTTAGTTCAGTGTTTTGAGAGAGATACAAATAGCTAACGTTTAGTGGGTACTTACCATATGTCAGACACTTTATGTAGTTAACTCCCTTGAAATCTCGTAACAGCCCTGTTGAGATGACACGATTTTCACACTCCCACTTGACGGGAAGCAGCTGAACCATGGGGTTAAGTCACTTGCCCAGGGCCACATACCTGAGCGGGATGCAGCCCAGGGAGTCAGACTCTGGAGCCCTTGCTCTTCACCCCCACACTCGACTACCTCTTTCCTGACGGCTATGATACAGTGTTCAGTGCCTCAGCTTTCAAAACTGTTACCCCTAAAGCTGTATTAAAAATGTAGAGTAAATGACAAAAATTACGTATGTATGTATTTTCGGTTGATGGCCAATTTTGGGAGTGGTGGACAGAAGTGGCCTGAAAAAGGACTAAGAGGAGCAGGGAGAGGGGAGGAAAGGGAAAGGAATGTCTGGAATGATAGATACACAGTACTGAGGGGGAGATAAAAGGCTGAAGAGAGCAGGGTAAGACAGGTAAGAGAAACAGAAGGAGCGAGAACTAGGTTTTGCAATAACTATTGGTGGCTGTGAGTTTTAGGTGCCTTTTGTCATGTGGGTTAGTCGATGAGTCATTTAGCTCTTTGTTCTGATACTGAAACTTTAGCATTGCTAATACGCATATACATTTATGAATATCCTTTGAGTTGGTGACCATGTTATATAAGTGATGTAGTTGTAAACTGAGCCTATGTGAGCAGAGCTTTATGTTGAAATAAAGTTTTAAAAAGTAGCATCATTAATGTCATTTAACAATATACGTAATTGCTTCTGAGCTGAAAAGTGGTTAAGTTGGAATGGAAAGCATTCAGTTTAACTAGGTACTTCATATCTATGGTTAACATGGAGCCAACTACCTCTGGATCAGTAGTTAGAGGGCCCAGAAGCAAACTCTGTCATGCCCATGTTTGGCTTAGTTAGATATTCTTTTGCCTGGGAGCTCTGGTTGATGGGTCAACTCAGGTTTAAATGAATAAGAAAGACAAAATAGAACTCTCTGAAGGAAAAGACAGATTTGTAAGGGACAGACTAAGTGGTATGTGGATGAATGGAATGGCAGACTCATCTGTTTTGGCCTTTTGATGATAGTTGGACCTAATGACAAGGAGAAAAAGCACTAAAAATACTAGCTTTTGAATGTCACCTTTCCCCACCTTTGGGGAAAACATTTGCTTGAGAAGTGGAATGGTTCTGTGGAAAGAGTGAGCTCCGGACTAAGAGTAGAGATTCCTGAGTGCTTGGTGAGCTTTGCCGCCGCTTGGTTGTGTGATTCTGAACAATTCTGCTAATTCTCTGGACTTTAGTGTTCTTATCTGTAGACTGATTAGATGATTCCAGGGTTGCTTTCTTCCAGTTCTAACAAAAAGTGATTTTTAGAAAAGCAAGATATGTCTTATGTTCTTCTAGATATTTGAGGGACGAAGTTTTAACTCCTGTGTTGTGCCATGTTTATTCATGATTGAGGGGGGACGTTGCTTATGTAGGGTACCATTCACAGTGACTTTTAGTTTAGGTGATGAATGGAAAAGTCTGTCATTTAATAAAAATTTAACAGTAGGTGCATTGAAGTGTATGGTACCTACTTTTCCTGAGGGTGTCTAAACAGAAACAAATGGAGGAGCTATAGAATTTTCTAGTTTTATCAACATAGTGCCTTAGAATTTTCCCCCCAAAATGCAATACATAATACTCTCAAATTCTGGGTTGAAGAATATAGTATTCAATGTTTCAGCTTTTAAAATAGGAATTATAAAGCTGCATTCATAATGTGGAAAAAGCATACTTCTAATTGATGGCCGATTAGGGAATACTGGAGAAAATGTTGCCTAAACAGGGAACAATAGGAGCAGGGAGAAGAAAAGGTGGGATAGGAAAGTGAGGAGACAGAAAAAAGTAAGAAAACAGAAAGCTGTGTAGGGTCTCTCTCTTTTCTTTTCCTCTTCCGGGAAGGCATCCATCCCCTTGCTGTCCCTGTTGTCCCACACCCCCTTTTGCCCCTTCACCCAGATCCGCTTTGCAAGGGGATCTCCTTGCACCCATCTTCCAGCAACTAATAGCTTCAGCTGTCCCCCTTCACTGCCTTAGTGTGGTTTGTCTCTCTGGGACATTACTCCTGTCTTCTGAGGGGCACGTGAGAGCCAGTGACAGATCGCCCCTAGGAACAACATGTTTTATCACCTGTCTCTGCGGATTCTGGGTTAGGCCCCCTGGATGCCATTCTAATTTTGATGCACATTCCTGAATTTCTCCGTCTTGACTCTCCAAGTTTGATGCTGTTTCCTGGGCTCTGCTGTTCTGTGATCCTATCGTCCTCATTGCTCCTTAAGAAGCCCAGATCTAGACAGAAGGTAAGTGCTGTCAGTGTGGCCGGCATGGGACAGACAGCACCACGCTGCCCCGACGAGCTGTTGATCCACCTGCACCCATACATTCTCAGTGACCTTGGGAAATGCAGTGTCCTCAGGCTCTCCAGAGGAATGTGGTCAGCTGGTGGCTTTTCTGGTCTGACCCATTAGACCCATCTAGCGTGCCCAGTTCTCTGGCCTTTAGATCCAGCCCTTCTGTCACAGTCAGTGGTTCTAGCATCTGTATTTCATTTAAGATGGGATAGCACGTCTGCCAAGCTTCTTGGAGCCATCCCTGTACTGTATCCGAGTCTCTACTGTCTTACTCCTTGCCTCAGTGTTAAATCCTGTTTCAAGTAAAATGCCTCATCTTAACCATTATCCAGCTTCCTGTTCTTCCATCAGAAGTACTCCCAGCTCTACTCTCCCAAATAACCGTATATGTTGCCCTGTAGCTCCTATGGCATATAATCCTTTATCTTTTCTTTTCCTTTTTTTTTTCTTTTTGAGTCTATTTTTAAGCCTTATTTGTGGGATCAGAGCAGCTTTAGTCTAGAGCTAATTTTGCCCCACCAGTGAGGCCATATACTTGGGAGTCTTTGACCTGGTGCCCATGACTTGCGGGGTTTTCCCTGCTCTGTCTGGTGGGAGCTTCCACTCTTCCTATCCCAGTGGGAGCTTCAGGGACTGGTCCCTCCAGTTCTTTTCCCAGCTAGTTTCCTCATAAAGACTCATTAGTCTTAAGCTGAAGACTGGGTGGAGAGGACCCCAAGCTAACTCCTGGCGAACGTTCAGAGCTCCCTCCCTGTGCCACTTTCTTTCTCGTACTCCTCCCTGTGACCTCTGGCCGCCATGGCTACATTGAACTTAGGGAGGCCACCAGGTGTGCCATGGCCTTGACACTTTCTGTGTGGTACACTAGGACAGTAGCGCTTGTTTTCTTTTCTTTCTTTCTTTTCCTTTCTTTCTTTCTTTCTTTCTTTCTTTCTTTCTTTCTTTCTTTCTTTCTTTCTTTTTTCTTTCTTTCTCTTTCTTTCTTTCCTTTCTTTCTTTTTTTTCCCTGCAATCACTGTCCTTTGTTGTCTGATGTCCAGTGTCTAGAAACCATTGTTTCATGTATGTTGTCGAGATTTTTAGTTGTTTTAGGTAATAGAATGTATTAGTTATCTACTGTGGAGAAACAGATTACCTGCCAAATTCAGTGACTTAGAATAACAACATTTATTATCTCAGTTTCTGCTGGTTAAGATTCCAGGCGTGGCGTCACCGGGTCCTCTGGCCCAGAGTGTCTCAGGGTCTTACGAGGCCACACTCAGGGTCAGCCAGAGTGACAGCATCTCAGGGCTTGCCTGGGGAGGGATCTGCTTCCAGTTCACTCACACGGTTGCTTGTGGGATTCAGTTTCTCACGGGCTGTTGGGCTGTGAGGGCCTCACTTCTTTGCTGGCTGTTGGCTGGAGGCTGGCCTTGGTTTCTTGTCACATGGGCCTCTCCAGCAGGCAGCTCACAAGATGGCAGCTTGTTTCATAAGAAGGAGCAAGGGAGAAGAGCCAGAGAGAGGGAGTGCGGGCAAGACAGAGGTCACAGACTTTTGTAATCTAATCTTGGAAGTGACATCCCATCACATTTGCTGAATTCCATTCATTAGAATCCACCAGGTTCAGCCCACACTCAAGGGGAGGGGATTCTCTGTAGGCATGAACACCAGAAGGTGGGGATCACTGTTCTCTTTCTTCTTTTGTCTTTCTGTATTGGGATTGATTATAATCCATTTCAGAATTGGGAAGTATGTTGGGGATGCCCCAGGAAACCCCCTAGTTTGGTGATGTGCTTGGAGGACTTACAGGATTCCGCATATTGCAGTACTAAACTATGGTTCGTAACAGCCAAGGACACAAAGGAGTCTCCCCAGTGGAGTCACACATGCTGCACTTAAAATTCCTCCAGCATTAAAATGTGACAGTATATGTGAAATGTTGTCTACCAGGGAAACGCATTTAAGACGGTTCTGCCTGGCATGGACCAAAATTCCAGACTCCCAGAAGGAAAACAGGTATTCAGCATAAACTGTGTTGTTTGCACACACAGGTTAGGCACAGTGAGCCACGTCCATCAGTTAGGGACTTGTGGGGGCCCCCTCTTGGAATCCAAATACTCAGATGACAATCCAGGGCCTATCTTGTAAGCACACCTCTCTTAAGGTGGGCAGTCTCAAGCCTGCTAGGTTAACTCTTTTCTATACAGGAGGGAATGGGAATTTTTGTTAAGCTTACCATAAATAATGGTAATCAGTCAAAATACTTGGTTAAATAGTTGATTCTGGGCCTATGCCTAGTGGTGAGGGAGAAAAGGTATTTTTTCGTGCCTTGAAATTAAAGGAGCTTAATTCAGGCAGTAGTCCTAATGTGTAGCCAGTTTAGAAAACAATGAAGTTTCAGTGGTGCATTGATGTACATCTGTTGCTTCCACAAATATTTATTGACTACCTGGTTTTTACCTGGTTTCTGTGCTAGATATTAGCTATAAAATGCTGAGTATGTACATCTGTGTCCTTGGAGATTATAATCAAGTAGGGAAGACAGATTTAAACAAACACAGAAATAGGTAATTACAAATATAAAATTTCCTCTATGGGAAAAGAAAATATTCATTTTCTATTGATTCAATACAGTTTCTTATATGTACTTGCTTTGTGCTACGGTTCTGGCGTGAACAAAACAAAGTCTTGTTCTTATGGACCTAACATTTTAATGCTTGGGGTGGAAGAGAAAATCGATCAATCAAGCAAGGAAGCAAGCAAGCAAATGTGTTTTAGATTGTGATAAGTGCTATGAGGAAAAATAAAGGAGACTGGAGTGATGGAGAGATAGATAAGGTGGTCAGGAAAAGCCCCTCTGAACAGAGTAACTTCTCTAAATAGAGGATGTGTAGGCAAAATCCTGAAGGAATTAAGGAAGCAAGCCATATAAATATCAGCACTTGGGAAGAGGGAATTGCAAAGATAAAGCCCCTGAGATGGAAAAGAGCTTGGTGCATTTGAGACTTGTGTGGCAGGAGCTGGTGAGCAAGGGGAGAGGAGGCAGGGAATTAGGTCAGAGTCCAATCCAGGACCAAGGTCATGGAGGGTCTGTAAGAGTTTTGGATTTCCTTCCCAGTGTGATGGGAAGCCTATTGTAGGGTTTTTAGCATGACAATAACATAAATCAGATTTATGTTTTCACAAACATGAACATTTTAAGTAGAAATATAGCAATACACCGTATCCATAAATCATAAATACATAGCTTAATGAATTTTACAGAGTGAACACACCTGTGGATCATTGACCAGATCAAGCTATACCATATTATCAGCTCCTTAGTAGCTTCTGTTATGCCCCTCAGAGTCATTTTTCTCTCATTTAAAGATAGTCACAGTATATTGGTTTTCCTGTTTTGCATTTTATGAATGCTGTCACATTGTATGTACTCTTGTATTTGACTTTTTTACTTAGTATTATTTATTTGTTTGTTTGTTTATTTATTTATTTATTTTTAGAGAGACTGAGCATGCAGGGGTTGGGGGTGCCAGGAGGAGGGGCAGAGGGAGAGAGAATCTTAAGCAGGCTCTACACCTAGTGTGGAGCCCCAGATGGGCTTGATCTCATGACCTGAGCCGAAATCAAGAGTTAGACACTTAAGCAACTGAGCCACCAAGGCACCCCTACTTATTATTATCTTTGAAGTTCATCCATGTTGTTGCATTAGCTATAAATTTGTAAGATTTTATTTATAGTAGTTCATTGTATGAATATACCACGATTTATTTATCCATTCATTTGATGGACATTGGCTTGTTTCCAACTTTTAGCCTTTACAAATAATGCGGCTATGAACATTTTGAACAGAGTTTTATATGTGTGGTTTTCTGTTGAATCTATAGGAGTGAAATTACTGGGACACAAGATATACACATTTTATGGCCAAATTTTAACAGATACTATAAGCAGTTTTTCAAAGTGGTTGTACCAATTTTTTTTTAAACATTTTATTTATTTGACACACAGAGAGAGATTACAAGTAGGCAGAGAGTCAGGCAGAGAAAGAGGAGGAAGCAGGCTCCCCGCCGAGCAGGGAGCCCAATGCGGGCCTCGATTCCAGGACCCTGAGATTATGACCTGAGCCGAAGGCAGAGGCTTTAACCCACTGAGCCACCCAGGTGCCCCTGGTTGTACCAATTTGTATTCCCATCAGCAGTATCTGAAAATTCTTGTTACTCTACATACTTGCCAATAATTGATTGTCAGTTAAAATAATTTCTTTTAGGTATTTTGGTGTATGGTTAGTAGTATCTTATGGTTTAAATTTGCATTTGTCTGATGACTAATGAGGTTGAGCATCATTTCTTAGCTTATTGACTCTTTGGATTCCCTCTTTCAGAAGTATCCGTTCAGATCTTCGGCCCATCATGCACTAGCTCTAAGAACTTGTTACCTAATGTCTTTGAGTATACCATTAAAAAAATCCATAAAAATGGACTAATGTCATCCAATTTTTAGTGCTTTGAGTAGTTTCTGTTAGAGTAATCAAAGCAGGTTAGTATCAGTCTCAGGCCTTCATTTGTCAGAAGTCCTTAAGAACCACTTTTTTTTTTTTTTTAAGATTTTATTTATTTGAGAGAGAGCGAGCAAGAGCACATGTGAGAGAGCTCAAGGAGCAGGGTGAGGGGCAGAGGGAGAAGCAGGCTCTCCATCAAGCAGGGAGCCAGGCTCGAGGCTAGCCTGGAGCCGAAAGCAGACGCTTATCTGACTGAGCCACCCTGGCACCCCCTTAAGAACCACTTATTAAATACTTTACTCATTGACATTATCTACTTGAATGTAAAGGTTTTTAGAGATAGAAGATCCAGGCAGAGAGTGAGTGGAAAATCAGTTTTCAAAAAATAGGACTAGTTTATAAAAAGGTAGACTTTTATTTCTTCCTGTGGAAATTGTAATTATTTAGTCAAAATTTGAATTACTTCTACAATAATGGTATTAGTATCATCAAGAAAAATCTGGAAATTGATTTGGGAGATGGTTCAGCCAGCTAGTATATAAAGAAGTGCCCTGTGGCATCCAGTGCAATCATAAACACCTGCACTATAACCAAAGCAAAGGAGTGGAGTGTAAAGGAAGTAGAAAGCCCTCTTCTTAAAATATAATTCCCTTTTGGTTGTTCAGGCTAATCTGAATGGTTAATGTTTCTTATTTCTAACGTAAATTTTTAGTAAAATTTATGGTATGTTGGATTTGTATTTTTTATGAGTACTCTATGTATTTTATAATACTTTAAGGTCCTCCTTGTATGATATGCAGCTGGTATATTTATGCCTATTTAAAAATCGTAGCAGTTTGTATTTTTAAATTGCTTTAGAGGCTTTAAATTGTTTTACCTTTGCTTTTCTGATATAATGTTAAATCATTTCTGTGTTTTAGCCAATTAAAGGACTTTTTTCTATATGAAAATATTATCTATTAAAAATGGTCCATTTTGTAATGTAGTTTCCAGAAATATGTTGAAAGGCAGTTATATTTATAGGACATAAATTATGGAGTGATTAAAATAATTTATTGCCTTCCAAAAGGCTTTCTCCCAGAGTTCCTTTAAATAGTAAGCTCCATCAATGCCTCTAAAATGTATATAAAATACTTGTTAATATTTAATTGTGAACAAATTATAAAACAAGGACCTCTTGCATTTGAAATTTTTTATGTGGCTGGATTTTTGAAATAAATAAAACACAATTGACTTTGTCCAAGAAATAGTGATGCATTTGAAAGGGCATATGTACCGTACATTACTACATTAGAAATTGGATGGCAGCCCACTTGCTCCATCTCTCAGCCCTGTCTTCCCCAGGGGACTGTGGATGCTGTTAGATCACGTTATCTTGTTTGCCTTTGCTGGAACTGGCAACACAAAGCTGGATGTCTCTTCCTGAAGTTGGGGTACATCCCAGTGCTCAGATTGCTCTGAACCTGAAACATTTTAGCTCTCTTTCCGTGACCATCTTGTCTACTCTTTGAGATCTGAGGTCTGATCCCCCACATGGTTGCTTCTGAGTTCCCATGTATTTTAAGCTCTTTTTCTAGTTCCCAGAGATTTTGCTTTGATTTCTGCAACCATGGTTTAAGCTATTACTGTCAACCTTCATTTATAACCTTGTACGAGAAATGTGTTCTGAACTCCAGTGACGACATAATTCTTTTGTAATTCCATCTCAAGCCGGAGACTGTATATTTTTTCCATGTTATTTATTTTATAGGTCTTTAGAATAGGATGTTATATGCAAAGGTGTTTAGTCTTACTACTAATGAAAGAAACAAAAAGTTAAAACAATAAGAACCATTTTTCATCGTAGCATATTTGCAAAGGTTTTTCTAATTTCTAATATACACATTTTTCTAATGTGTACATTTGTATATATTTACATATGAAAAAGTCTGGAAGGAAATATATACACTAAAATATTGATGTCAATTTTCTCTAGAGGAGGAATGTTAGACAAGTGAAATTATTTTGCTTTCTTAGCTTTATATTTCTAATTTGTCTTTAGTGAACATAACATATATTGTGTGTTTAATAAACATAAATTATGAAAGGACAGAGAAAGATAGGTTACCCATTAGCTGTTATCCCCAAATTGCTAGAACAGTCTGTTAGTGGTGTAGTGTAGTGGAAAAGTTCCAAGATTAGGAGACTGGAAACATAGGTTCTAGTCCAAACTATGTCGCTAATTAGCTATGAGACCATCAGCAAGTCTCTCTGGGCCTCAGTTTCTGTATTTGTGAAGTAAATTGGTTGAACTAGATCTCTGGCTTATAAGCTCCTTAACAGACTGTTGCAGTTTCTGTAGAACTAGCAGAATGGAACAGGTTTTTATACAAACTTTCCTTGCCCCTCTCCCCCAAACAGAGCAGCTCTGAGTATTTTGATATTCTATATACCGAGCTTCTGTTTTAGGCTACCTTTCAACCAAAGGTAAGGGAAAGGGAAAAAGTACCCTATTTCTAGGATTCAGTAATTCTAAGGACTTTTTATGCCCTTCCTTTACGTTTCACACCATCTTTCTATTCATGGGGGTTCACGTCCCTGGAGGGCAGATCTTACCTTATGTATCAGGATGCCCTTAAACTCCTGGAAATATCAGATTATGATGGGCTACATTCATTGAGAGCTAGTAAGGAAATGGATGCTTCATGTCTGATGTATTACTCTCTTCCTGACCTACCTTACTTTAGTTTGGACCCTAATGAATAGTTTGTGCCCCCAATAATTGTGTAACTTTTGGCAAGTTACTTAACCCCTTTGAGACTCAGTGTTCTATTTTATGAAATATGGTGAATGACCAAGTTGGATTATATCATCTCTCTGTTTCCTTCCAGCTCCATAAAATTTTGTGAAATTATATAGTCTTCATAGTTCAGTCTAATGAAATTGAGTCAACTATTTACATTAGTTGCCAATGTAGTGTCATTGATAATCCTAAATTAACTTAGATTTGGAAAATTTATGTGTGTGTACATTTAATAAGATGAGTCCCTGACATTCTAGATCATTCTAGTGCTTCAAACAAATCACATAGTCTGGGTCTGACCTTGTATACCTATGTCTTTAGCCTGTGTACATGCTCAGAATTACTTGTGTCTGCTCAGGGGGGACTGCATTATTCATTGGTAGCTAAAATGAACTGAAACTGAAGCTTAAATTGGAGATTCCTATCTGCCCAAAGGGTAGGGATATAATTGTTTTTAACCTAAAAATAAAATCTGTTCTCTGATTCAGAATAAACAAGAATTTATTCATATCAGAAAATAAGTAGCTTCTGAAAATAACTCGTTAATAAAGCTTCTTTATAAGAAAATATGTGTAAAAATAGACATCTATATTTGAGTTTATGTGTATTTCTCTGTCTTTGTCTATTTGATATGAAATAAAGCTGTATACATTTACTGTCTCACTTGAGAAATATGGGGGGGAAGTGAACAGGAGCAATTCCACAACAAGATTTTAAAGTAATCATTTTATTTTGTATTATTCTTGTTTTATGTAAACTCTACTCATTTAATTCTTTCTGTCAGGTTTTTGTTGGGTACTGGAATAAGACATAGACCGAAGCTGCTCAGGATTAAGAAGACAAATGTATAGGGCGCCTGGGTGGCTCAGTGGGTTAAAGCCTCTGCCTTGGGCTCAGGTCATGATCTCAGGGTCCTGGGATCAAGGCCTGCATCGGGTTCTCTGCTCAGCAGGGAGCCTGCTTCCTCCTCTCTCTCTGCCTGACTCTGCCGACTTGTGATCTCTCTCTCTCTCTGTCAAATAAATAAATAAAATCTTTAAAAAAAAGAAGAAGACAAATGTATGAACAAGTAATTATAGCATGGTAGGATATGCTCTGTAGGATAAAGGGCCTGGGAAACTGCTGCAGAGGACTGGGGTGCACTGGTTGGGGAGTTCTGCTGCAGGTACTTTGGCACTGACGAGGGAGTGGACCATTCGGTGCAGATGGAATTTTCAGAATTCAACCTGTCAGCAAGGCACATGCTACACAACATTGAAGGCTGATGGGTGAAGTTATTAGCGCTTGCAAGCGTGTTCATTGTAGAAAATCTATGGTTTGTGTAGAAACAAGAGGACACTGGCCCTAGGTTCGAAAAACTGTGTGTGTGTGTTTAAAATAATTTTTACCATACTATGACTTTTATGTCTTACTTTTTTCCTTAATGTATTTTGGGCATTCATTTCCCATGCCATTAACAGTTTTTCACAGTCATGACTTCAGTAGTTACATCATAATTTAATTTAACTGTTCCTCTCTGTCACAGTTGTTGGAAATTTAGTTTCTAATTTGAGTTTATAATACCTTGGAATGAACATCTTATTATATAAATCTTTACTGTCGTCTCCTGTTATTTTGCTAGTGATTAGGTTAAGAGGTATAAAATGTAAGTCTCTTGATAAATATTGCCAAGTAGGTTTTCAGAAATGTTGTGCTCCCAGGTAGAAGAAGGGTATAGGAATTTTCATTTGATTTCATCTTCTATAACACTGTACGACCATGTTGTTGGTTTTTTTGTTTTTGTTTTTGTTTTGTTTTTTTTGTAGGTGGGGAGGAGCAGCGGGAGAAGGAGAGAGAGAATCTTAAGCAGGCTCCACACCCATCACTGAGCCTAATGTGGGGCTCCATCTCACTGCCCTGAGATCATGACCTGAGCTGAAACCAAGAGTCAGATCCTTAACCGACCAAGCCACCCAGGCACCCCTGTTTTTAGGGTTTTTTTTTGTTTTTTTTTTCTGATCAATTTTAGTGTAGTATCTTTTTTCCATGTTCTTCTCTAGGTGGTGAGAATATTGTTAATAAGAGTCTTAACTAAACTTTAGATCAATAAAGTAATTCCCTTCAGAAATCCTTAGCAGAAAAGTATTTTGTAAATTCAGGATCTTTCCTTTATGATTTAAAAATCTCATGAAATGAGAATTTAGGAACTGATTAACTTCATGTTTAAGGAGACAATTCTATCAATATAGTACTGTACTTGGAAAAGAGAGAAGTTTGTTTCTTGCCCTAAGTGATCAATTCTGTCATTGCATGTTTAATGATTAACGGATACTTTCTGGCAGGCTAGCAGCAAATGAAGAATGTAACTAAAACTATATTCCTTGATTTTGATAGGTATGTTTGAAAGGCAATAGATTATAAATTCTCAGTAGAGCTCAGCTAGGCTTTGATAGGATGGGCAAAATGCTGGTCCTTGTATAAATTGTATTAAACTGTGAATATTTGCAGATTAAAATGCTCCTGTTTTGTTGTTTGGGTGTATGCTAAATGTGATTGACCACTACTGTATTCTTTTAACTTTGCATTTAGTAAATGATTTATTTCTTTCTATTCTTTGGTTCTCTCCTCTTTAGGAAGTTCCATATTTATTAAAATGCATGAAAGGGAAAAGCAATTAAGCAGAAATTTTAGTACTGATTAATACAGTACTATACATGGTTTGTTGGAGAAGTACATGATTCTGTGCTCTTTAGCTAAATAAAAATAAGTTTATGTAAAGCAGATATAAATAATTTTGGCATTCCAGTTATGTATAAATCTGTTCCTAGGATGCTCAAAAAGTGTTCAGTAGTCAAACTGATAAATTTCTGTGATGTATAATTTTTCCTGGGTATTTTAGTTTGGAATTTTGTTTTCTGTAAAGTATGAATTATCTAAGGCTTTATTAAAAAGAAAATGCTTGGGGCACCTGGTGGCTCAGTCGGTTGAGCATCTGCCGTACGCTCAGGTTCTGATGCTAGGATCCTGGGATCCAGCCCTGCATGGGGCTTCCTGCTTGGCAGGGAGCCTGCTTTTCCTTCTCCCTCTGCTGCTCCCCCTGCTTGTGCTCTCTCTCTCCCTCTCTCTTTCAAATAAATAAATAAAATCTTAAAAAAAAAAAAAGGAAAGAAAGAAAATGCTTGAGGAGCGCCTGGGTGGCTCAGTAGGTTAAGGCTCTGACTCTTGATTTTAACTTAGGTGATGAAATGATCTCAGGGTCCTAAGATCCAGCCTCGCAGGGTCCTAAGATCCAGCCTCGCATCATGCTCTGCAGTGGGGAGTCTGCTTGAGAGTCTTTCTCTTCCTCTGCTCCTCCTCCTGTTCTCTCTTGCTCTCAAATAAATAAATTTTTTTTTAAAAGAAAAAATGCTTAAAGTATATTGCAGGCCATTCTTCTGTGTGGATTTAAGTATGCCATGTAACATAAGGAGAAAATTTTATTAGATTAAATAAATACCTGAATTAGTTTAATATGTGTTTAATTTTATTTGCTATTAATAAATGGACGGATGAACTTTTTAAGAAATGAAATATTATTTAGAAGTCCTGCATATCTTAAAAAAGTTTAGCAAATATTCTTTATCTGAAAAACTTAGTCTCGGTTAAGTAACTCAAAATTCCACTAGACTATATTAGAATCAGATTGGGTTATTTTACATTTTTGGATGGAGAGCTGTTTTTTAGAGAAAAGATCTATACAATTGGAGTTTTATATTTTATGACTGGGAAAGTCACTTTACTTCTCTGAGCCTCATTTTTTTTTTTTTGTGACTTCCTCAAATTGCATTTATTACTTTCTTTTTTTTTTTTTTTAATTTTATTTTTATTATTTGCCCAAGGGGTACAGGTCTGT
>LNAC01000368.1:1085370-1170055 GCA_002007465.1 Ailurus styani | reverse complement strand
GTCGTAGGGTAGCTCCATTTTCAACTTTTTGAGGAATCTCCATACTGTTTTCCAGAGTTCTGAGCCTCATTTTTAAAAAATGTAAATTTATGCCTCTCAGAGTTGTAATAACAGTTAAATATGGCAACACTGACAACACATGGGTGAGGCTCTGTAAATGCTCACTGGATGTTATTTGAACTTCTAGCATCATTTATCCTCATATTTAACTGTAGTTAATACTTGAAGAATTTTTGGTATAGTGATGTAAGGATTTTATTTATTTAAGGGAGAGAGAGAAAGCATGCACCTGCAAGCAGGGGGAGGGGCAACAGGAGAGTGAGAGAGACAAGCAGACTCCCCACTGAGCCCGTATGGGGCCC
Source organism: Ailurus styani (assembly GCA_002007465.1). Lineage (NCBI taxonomy): Eukaryota > Metazoa > Chordata > Mammalia > Carnivora > Ailuridae > Ailurus > Ailurus styani. Next base: position 1,169,693 of record LNAC01000368.1, on the reverse strand, counting down.
CGATGGGACAGGGCTTGATCCAGGACCCTGAGATGATGACCTGAGCCGAATTCAGACCCAGGCACCCCAAAGATGTATCTTGAAGTAGAACTATTTCCACTCTTTATAAAGTGGAATTTAGGCTTTCATTTATTTAGGAAACAACCCTGCAATATGTGCTGTGTGTACAAAATACTTTATAAAAACATTTTTCATTTGAATTCTTTTTCCACAAAACCAGCCATAAATTTTTTTTTTTAAATGAGAGATGAGTTTTAAATATTTCCAAAGATAGCAGTAGGGGAGTATGAGTGAAACTTTGAGGGGGAAATGTTGAGCAAAGTCTGTGTGTGTTCAAAGGGAGATAGTCTCCTAAACCATATGTCCCTTTTGGTGAGGTAGGATGATAGGAATAAACTATGATAGTGTCTGCTTATGGCCATCGTCCAGATCAGATTTCTGAATTACACATTGAAATTTACTATATTGGGGCACCGGGGTGGCTCAGTGGGTTAAAGCCTCTGCCTTCAGCTCAGGTCATGATCTCAGGGTCCTGGGATAGAGCCCTGCCTCCTGCTCCCTGCTCAGCAGGGAGCCTGCTTCCTCCTCTCTCTCTGCCTGCTTGTGATCTCTCTCTCTGTCAAATAAATAAATAAATTCTTAAAAAAAAGAAATTTACTATATTAACAAGCCATCTTCTGGCATTAAATTATAAAGGTAAATACCATAAAGAAACCATCTAAATGGTATGTAAACCTATGTGAATGCCTTAAAGAAAGCAGATAAATCGTATGTAAATACTTCAAAGAAACTATGGTATAAAGGACATCCTTCCAATGGGGAGATGTTCTTAGAGCCTTTTTTTTTTTTTAACTGTGATAGCAAAATAACTGGTAAAAGCCCTATTTCCATTTATAGGATAATGGATAAATAAGATGTGTTATATTCACAATGGAATTTTATACATCAGTGAAAATCAGTGAACCACATCAGAGATTGGGTAACTGTTCATCAAACCTTTTTCTGGCCAATAGTTTATAATCACATTCTCCAGTCTCCCTTAATTTCTTTAATGATTATTTTAAATAACAGAATCAGAAAGTAATGTCAGAGACCGTTAAAGAAGAAAAAAATGGACACAGAAAATATGCCAGTTAGATTCAGTCATACCTGCTTCTGGAATCAGAGTAGTAAGGAGGAGTTCCTTCAAATTATAAGGAAAGTTTTACAAATGTCGGATGACACATGAGAATTTTCATTCCAGGTAATATTTTGAAGGTGATTTCTCTGTTTTAGCAAATGAACTCAGACTCTTACCCTGTTATCATGAAGACATTTTTTTATTAGTCACAAGGAGAACAGGGGAGGGAGGGGATTAAGTAAGTGTCATCTAAACCCATCAGCACTACTGATAAAACAAATCAGAGAATATGCCCAGGATATGGGCCTGAATGGATAATTGGTTTTGAAGAGAAGTATACTCTGACTTTTACCATCTTGTCATTTTATGAGACTTACAATTTATTACCAGGTTATATATGTCGTAAATAAATTAGAAATAACTTTTCAAAGTCATTAATAGCAGTTTAAGCTATTAAAAATTTCTAGAAGTTACACACCATTCTTTCCAGGTTTTTAATTCACTTCCGATTTTAAAATAACTATCTTTTATGAAGTTGTAAAATTGAGTAATTAAGAATTTGTATCTTTGAAATGTTGGGATCTGAAAATCAGAGAGAAAGAGACAGAAGTGAGAAAAGTGCATCAGAAGTAAAAAATTGCATTAACAATCAGAACTCTGAATAGGAAAGGAAATCACATAAAAAAAATACTAGCTGATTCAAAATAATCATAAATGAAACCATTTAGAAAGGACCCTTATCAACAGTCAGCCTAGATAGAAGATGCTATAGGAATGTCCAAGTAAATAATAAACTTAAAAATTAAGAGTTATATTTTAAAAATTAAGTCCAAGTGTTTAATTTGAAATATTTTAGGCTAAAGTCTAGATTTTTCAGTTTCTTTGGTCATCATCTTTTATCTCTGAAATATTAAAATATTTACTGAAAACTAGAATTAATTCTTAGAAAACCACATCTAGATACATCTAATAATATTCAACATCAGAGTAATTCCAACCGTTATCCTGGATTGGCAAAAAAGCAAACAACAAAACAACTTTAGGAGGACTCCATAAACAGAAGCTTCAATTAAAGGGTTGCCAAGCATACTTAGCATATAAAAAAACTATTCAAGAGTCTTTAATCTCAATTGGAATTTAAACAAACTCCTAAAATATTATATTTCCACATATCTTGAAAAATTTTGCATATCAAGGAAGCTCGATATGTGAGGAATAATTCATTACAAGATTAACTCTGTGGTATTAGGACTATAGAGGAAATACTTTAAAAATAAGCGATATCTAGGGGTGCCCGAGTGGCTCACCCCCTTAAGCATCCTACTGTTGGTCTGGGCTCAGGTCATGATCTCAAGGTTATGAGATTGAGCCCCAAGTTGGGCTCTGTGCTGGGCGTGGAGCCTGCGTGGGATTCTCTCTCTCCCTCTGACCCTTCCCCTTCTGCTCTCTCTCTTCCAAACAAACAAACAAACAAGCAGTATTGAATATCTAAATGATCATTGTGGTTTCCTTTCTGCTCATGAAATAGAGCAGAAAGAGTAGGCTAATTCTGTCACTTACTAACCATTTATTTTTGACAAATTACTCAACCACTGTGAATGCATTTCTCCATCAGACTTGCTGTGATGTGTGTAAAAATCTAGTAGAAAGTTTAATGGATAGTCAAGATTCGGTTTTTCCTTTCAGACAAAACTATGTTTTATATGCTATTCTCCTAGTATCTGAAGAGTGTTCTCATGTACATTTTTGAAATAAGCCATTACTTACTGGTAACCTCTGTGGGGTTTTTTTAAAAAACAGTTATCTAGTGCTTAGTATGTGTGATGTACTGTTTTAAGCACTTTATAAACTTTAACTCATTTACTCTCATAAGAAGCATGTGAAACAGGTGCCATTGTTATCATCCTCAGAGTAAAGATGAGGCCCCGTGGCACGGCTATGGTAGGGAGCTTGTCCAAGGTCCAGAGCTGGAGAGTCAGGGACCCACATAGACCGGCTCCTGAGTCCATGCTCATCCCCCCTGCACATGCCATCTCCCTGAGCAATCAAAGAAAAAATGTCAAGCCAGATGACAGCCGTAACTGTGGTAACACTTCAACTATGTAGAAGGAAAAAAAATCTAAGGACGCAGACATTCAAATCTTATGTTGTGTTTCCTCAGCAAGTGACATCTTAAAAAGGCATTACTTAAGTTTTAATAAGTCTGGCCCTAAAATAAGGAAGAAAATCTTACTTTAAACAACAGGTACTACTAACACTGTCACTGGTAAGATGAAGTAAAACATTTTCAAAGAATTAAGAGTAGGGCTCATAATCTTAGGTATATGGTAGAGTCACCATTAGAATCTTTTTTTTTTTTGAAGATTTTATTTATTCATTTGACACAGAGAGAGAGATTACAAGTAGGCAGAGAAGCAGGCAGAGAGAGAGAGAGGAGGAAGCAGGCTCCCCGCTGAGCAGGGAGCCCGATGTGGGCCTCCATCCCAGGACCCTGGGATCATGACCTGAGCCGAAGGCAGCGGCTTTGACCCACTGAGCCACCCAGGCGCCCAATATTAGAATCTTTTAAGGTGAATACAGTATAAGCTTTTGTATGCTTTATCATGAATGATACCTGGAATATACTAGGAAGCTCTTTCTAGTCTACTTAAAGTACAAGTAGTTACAACAGATAGCTGAGGGGTTATATGTTTATTGTGTGTATAGGCATTCTTTCATAACTCTTCGTGTTTACTTTCATGACAGTCCAGGATAACATTTAGACGTTGTACTTTTTACCTGAGCTTTTTAAAAATATCTTAATTGAAGTATAACTTATGTACTATAAAATTCACCTACTACTGTAAGTGTACATAGCAATTGTACTGAAATTATACAGCTGTGAAACTTTGATCACAGTCTACCTTTAGAACATTTCCATGATCCTAAAAAGTTCCCTCATGCCAGTTTGCCTTCTCTTCTGTGAAGTTTTAATTTCCTTTATTGTTACATGATTGTTTCCCCCTTATACCTTCTTTCACTCCTTTAGGTTGCTTTGTCTAATTGTTATATCTGGGTTTTATGGAGTTAGTTTTTGCCCTTTATTTTGGCTTCTTTTAACCTTGAGTTATTATTTATTCAATCAAGTGACCTTGTTATGAAGTCTTTTAAGGGGATCAAATGACAGTTCTAATTCCACAGGAATTTAACTGCTATTGTTCTCGTCGCTTTTTTACTTTTTGCATCTGATGCTGTTGGTACATGAATTGGTGCTCACGGTAGGGAGGTGAGACGGTAGGGAGGTGAGACATGTGGAGAGGGGTGTGGATTAGGGGTCTTCTTAGTGGGGCATCTGTAACTGCTGTATCCTTCACTGTGTGCCTGTGGTTTGCCCTTCTTGCAAAATGCAACAGATCAAATGGCTCTGTGGGTAAGTAGAAGAAAGAGTGGAGAAGGCACATATGTGTATTTCCTTTCATCTTCTCTTTGTGGAGAACAGTATAACCCTCCCTTCTGTCCCTATTATAGGGAAAAGATAGAAGCAGGAGAGGACTCAGTGTGATGTTCTGGGAAGAAAGAATAATAGAAACAACAGAGTTATGTTGCATTCAAAAATCTTAAAAAATTTATAGGGATCAAAAAAGAAATTGCTTATTCTTCTTCATCCCATCTTCACCATTTTTGTGAAGAACTCAGGAGAACAAGACATAGCAGGCTTAGTTCAGAACTTGAAGTATGAAATCATAATACCAGCAGGTTATCTCTATATTCAAAGGAAGACAGAAGAAAACTTGAATATATTTGGGAGCTGTGGGGCCAAGTCATAATAATGCACTCAATATAAAATTAGTACATGTACAATTTTTAAAGTGCTAAACTCAGAGTCCTGCAGGAAAATGAAATTTCAAAATATAATAAATTAGATCAAAGAGCTATTAGGGAGAAGGATCTGTGCAGACTACAGAATAAAAGAGATGAAAAATAATATGACATAGAGGAGATATTCCAGCTTCTGATTCAGGAAACCATGATTTTAATTCTTGCCCTGACATTAAGCAGCAATAATCTCGGGTAAATCACGTAACTAATCTGGGCCTCAGTTTCCCCATGTGTAAAATGAAAGGGTTTATTGATCTTAAGTCTTGAAGAGTCTTTTGTGCTTTACAATTATATAATGAGACGACAACACATGAAAATATGTGGATTATTATCCATTAGGGAAATGCAAACTATAATCACAGTACCCATCACTGAACACCTGTAACAATGGCTAAAATAAAAAATAGTGACAGTATCAAATGCTATCAAGGAAAACAAAGCACAATTAGATCACTCATACATCCTAGGAATGTAAAATCATATATTCACCCTGGAAAACAGTTGGACAATGTCTTACAAAGCTGACCGTGTCTGTACCTGTGACCCAACAGTTGTGCTCTTGGACATTTATCCCAGAGAAATGGAAATTATGTTCACACAAACATTGTCTATGAATGTTCATAGCCTGTTTGTTCATAGTAACCCCAAACTAGAAACAAGATGTCCTTTAAACAAACTGCAGTACATCCATACCATGGAGTACTACTTGGCAACAAAGGGGGTGAGCTGTTGACACAGGCGGTGCTTGCCCCAATCTCCAGAGGATTTGCCAAGTGAAAAGAGGCAGTCCCAAAAGTGTACTGACTATATTATTCCATGTGTATAACATTCTTGAAATGACAAAATGAGAAATACGGAACAGAGTAGTGGTTGCCTCGGGTCGGTGGTTGAAGGGAGGGGGGGATTTGATTATAAAAGAGTCACAGGAGAGATTCTGTGGTGATGGAACTCTTCTGTCTTGACCGGTGGTGAATATACAAACCTACATAAGTGATAAAACTGCAGCATAGAACCGAACATAAGCAGGATATGAGTGAAAATGCTCTGGATAAGATGAATGGATGCTATCCGTGTCATTATCCTGTTGTGATACATACTATGGCTTCCCAGGATGTTCCTTTTGAGGGACATTGCATAAAGATGAGGAGATCCCTCTGTGTTATTTCTTACAAATGCATGTGAATCTTTAATAATCTCAAAATAAGCTTAATTTAGGAAACAAATTATGTATATTTTATTTACCCTTGTATCTTCACTGGGTAGAACAGTGTTGGATACATGGTAGATGGTCAATATTTATTTACTGAGTAAATTGGGGGGTGGCTTGTGTGCATGTGTAAACGGATTCTCTCATTTGATTCACAAAAGGAGGATCCAATCACCACTTTAAATCTTAACTATTTGGGTAATTCAGCCCAGAATAATAACTTGTATCCTGCAGATTTTACCTGATCATATGATCACGTTAAGATTCAGTTTGACTCTCCTGTGTTGATGTTTGCTGTTACTTTCTCTTTCTAGCAAAATCCCTAACTCCTAGAAGGAAGAATAAACTAAGATGCATTTATGATGAATTAGCTTCAAATGCACAGTCTTCATAGATGGCTTCAGTCTTTTTTTTTTTCACACATATATTCCAAAAGACATATTTTGTTCCCCCTCAAAAAAGATAATATACACATATGCATTGGCTTCAGTCTTGATTATGGTAACTGTAAGTCTTGAAGTCTTGTACTGCAAGTACACCAATTTTGTTCTTTTTCAAATTTGTTTTGGCTATTTGGGTTCTTTCATTTTAAAGTGAATTTTAGGAATAGATTGCTAACTCCTGGAATTTTGACTAGGATTTCAATGAATTTCTAGATCAATTTGGGGAGAGTTGACAGTATAGCAATACTGAATCTTCTGAATCTTGAACATGGTATATCTTTAGATATTCTTTTAATCTCTCAGCAGTGTTTTGCAGTTTCAGTTAATAGGCCTCACAAATCTTTTGTCAGATTTGTCCTTACTATTTCATATTTGGAATGATATTTTAAAATTTTTTAGGGACCATTTGCTTACTGTTAGTATGTAGAAATATATAGTTGATTTTTGTATGTTGCATACTACTTTCTTTACATTCCATTGAGTAGAACTTGGTCACCACTGCCTTCACTGCAAGTTTGTCTGGAGAATGTTACTATCTAGCTGTCTTTCCAGAAAGAAAAGAAAATGAAATTAATAGGTAACTAGTAACAGTCCAAATATTGACTATGTGATAAAAATATTCAGAATTTAGAAGTCTCTTGGATTTATTTTCTTCATAGTATGATAAATTTTTTATCATGCAAAAATTGCTTTCAGGAGCATTTAAGTTTTAATACCTTCATTTGAAACAAATCACTGTGAAGGAATAGACAGGTTCATTAGTGAAACATAATAAAAATAAAATAAAATTAAGCACATTCAAGTATTTGCTCTTTGATAAAAGTGACATTTCAAAACTGCTGAGATGAACTTGGAGTTGTAATTTAATACAAAATCTTAGTACCAATGCAGATGTAAGTTTGAGCTACCTATTAGATTGGAAATTGGAGGTCACCTGTATGTAAATGGAATTTAAAGCATGAGACTGGATGAAATCACCAAAAGACAGAATAGAACTAGAAAAGTCCATGGACTGAGCCCTGGGTATTCACAAGTTCAGAAGTTTAGCAGGTGACGTAGTAACAAGGAAGACAGAAGAAATAGATCATGAGTTAGAAATAAAATCAGTATGGAAAGTCAATTGGAGAAAATTTTTCTTTTCTTTCTTTTTTTTTTTTTTTGGAGAAAAATTTTCAAAAAGGACACAGTGATCCTTGAAGCAGTTGATATGCCACACAAGACATGAACTGAAAATTGATTGTTCAATTTAGCAGTGTAGAAACCATTGGTGACCTTGACCAGGACAGTATCAGGGAATTGTGGAGACAAAACCCTGATTCAAGGGGATCAAGAGAAAATGGGAGGAAAAGAAATGGAGAGAGCAACCATAGTCAACTTTCAAGGACTTTTGGTCTAAAGGATCAGCAGACAAACAAGGTGGTAGCTAGAGAGGGCTATATGGTTCCACGATTTTTTTGTTGTTTTAAAATTAAAGAATTTATAAAATGTGTGTGTATTGATAGGATGATAGTAGAGAAGGTAGATGATGTGAAAGAGAGGGGAGAATTGTGGGAACCACATCTTTGACTATTAAGAGGGATCTAGTACACAGGTAGGGGCCCTAGAAGAATGGGCCATCAGAGCAGGATTGTACAAGAAGGAAGGCAGGAGAACATGGACCCCACTGCAGGTGGTAAATGGTAGATGTGGCAAGTAATTAAGTTATCATCTCATGCCTTGTGATTTTTCAGTGTAGTAGAAAGCAGGATCATTAGCTACAAGTGAGGATGGAGCAGAAGGAATGAAATAGTCATCTAGCATGAATGGACTGGAGAGAACTGTATTATTATTGACAGACAACACTAAAAGTCTCCCTTGAGGTTAGTGGTTATGAACTTAGAGTGAGAATAGCTTAGTTTGTTTTTTTTTTTAAACTCCAGTCATGTTCGGCTGCCTAGGTGCAGGTCCAGAGTAGGCAATGTTAATTATTTATCGAGCATTAGGTTTTGTCAGGTGAAATTGAGGAAGTATGAGAAAGGCAAAGGAGTGAATTGAAGCTAGCTTATGATGGAAGTGAGAACATGGGGTGGTGAGGGACAGGGAGGAGGTGGAAGGGGCAGCCCCAGATTTGCGGATTTAGAAGAACTGAGGAATGAAGGGTAGGATCTTTTATTTGAAGTTGCAGAGGGTTTTCAATTATGATCAGATGAAAACCAAGAGTGGAGGAGAGGAGATCAAAGTACTGGGTGGCCAGGAGAGTGGAAGGATTATCTACATGGATAGTGAATTTGTGCTCAGAACCTGAAGGCCTTGTCTATAAGTTTCTAATTATCTTTTGTTTCTGTTGGACTCTGGTTAGTTTTAGTGTTCTTACTTAGTAAGAGTTTCATGTCTCTTCTTTCATAGTTTCTGTTTTGTGGTGTTAGCTTCATTCCTTCTATTGCATTTTACATTTTAGCCATTATATTTCTAATTTCCAAGAGCGCTTTCTTGCTTCTGATTAACTTTCATAGCATTCCTTTCTAGAAAAAGTATTTAGTTTTTGATGGTCTCCATGATTTGTTATAATACAAAGAACCTAATTCTTTTTTCTCCCTTAGGTTTGTATCTGCGCTCAGGTTATTACATTTTTACCTACCATTTTTTTCTAAGTGAGGAAGTATATTGAGTTATCAAGTTAACTTTTAAATATCTTTTTATTTTAGGTATCAAAAAGTAAAGATGGAAAAGAACAAAGTGAAACTGTATCACCGTCCGAAGATGAAACATTCTCCTGGCCAGGTCCCAAAACAGTTATGTTGAAAAGAACATCTCAAGGCTTTGGTTTTACATTAAGGCATTTTATTGTTTATCCCCCAGAGTCTGCAATTCAATTTTCATATAAGGTAAGAGAAATAATTAAAGTAACTTGGAAAAAACCCAACAAGATAGTTCTTGCCTCCTTCTTGTCTTCCTCTCAACTTCCCCCCCGCCATCTTGTGTATGAAAGCTCTGACCTTCTGGCAAAGGACACTTAATGAGATTGTTATTGGCACACTTTGGGGACGGCAGTTTGAATTGAGTTGAGCCTTGCTGTGATTTCACTGGAGTTTATAAATAAGTATTCATATATGGGTATTTTTTTTTATATTGTAGGATGAAGAAAATGGCAACAGAGGAGGTAAAAGTTTTAATTTTTCTCTGAATATTTATCTACATATCTTTTTGTTCTTTAATATTAAATGAGCTGATACAGTTTTTGGAGTCTAAATGTATAACTCTTAGAGGGGAGAGTCATAGAAATAAAGTAATTTTACTGTCACCTTCTGAGTTTTATGGATCCCATTGTCTCTCACATGATTTGAACATGTGATGATATTATTAATTATATATTTAGTATTTATGTGGGGGAACATAAATGATTCTGAGGAAACTAATTCTGATATTTTTATTTAATTAGTAATCATCTAAATTTAATAATTCTTTTAGGTAAGAAGTGCTGTGTGTTTTACCTAGTATATTTATTGACTCAAATATTAAAAGGTAGAGTATTTTGGTTCTTCTTGTAGTTAATCTTACTCCTGACTTAAGCATTATATTTAATGAGTTTAAAAGGACAATCAGGCTAGGGATAGGGATATTTCTTAATAAGGTCCTTGTATTTTTGTTTTAATTTTATGTGAACTCTAATACGCTCAAACTTACATACAATAAAATGCACCCATTTTAAAAACTTTTATTTCTAGATAATTTGAGACTAAAAAAAAAAGTTGCCAGCATAGCACAGTTTCCATATATCCTTCATTTGACTTCCCCTAATGTTCAACAACTTACATAATAGTGTCACAGTGAACAAAAGTAAGAAATTAACATTGGTACAATACCACTATCTAAACTGCCGACTTTATTTGCGTTTTACCAGTCTTTCTCCTCACGTTCTTTCTCTGTTACAAGATTCCACATTGCATCCTGTTGCTCCCTGGGGACACGTGGCAGTATCTGTAGACATTTTTGGTTGTCATGATTGGTGGTAGTGGGGGCAGTGGTACCAGCATCTAGGGTAGAGGCCAGAGACCACACAACATCCTATGATACACAAGATAAACTATATTCATCGTCTGGTTGAAGACTTAATCCATGCCAGGCATCATAGTATATGTTATTATCCTATTTCATACTCATAATAACGCTGAGAGGTGTGAGACAGTATTCCTGTTTGGTAGATGAGGAAACCCAGGCTGAGAAAGATGTAAAATGACCTTCCCAAGATCACACCACTAAGGAACAGAGCTGAACTTCCAGACCAGGTGTCTAACTCTGAAGTTCATCTGCACTGAACTCTGCCATCTTACTTCTCTTTACCTTTCTTCATCTATTTTTGTTTAAAAATAATGTGGTCTTTTGGGGCGCCTGGGTGGTTTAGTGAGTTAAGCGTCAAGACTCTTGTTTTTGGCTCATGTCATGATCTGTGGGTTGTGAGATTGAGCCCTGTGCTAGACTCTACACTCAGCAGGGAGTCTACTTGAGGATTCTCTTTCTCCCTCTCCCCCTCCTCCCGCCCACATGCACACATGGCTGTCTTTCTCAAATAAATAAATCTTTAAATAATGCTGTCTTTTAAAAAATAGTTTGACTTACATAAAGTCAAGAATCAGTGGATGAAATAGGGTTATTTAGTATGTTATGAAATTCTGTGATATTTCTCTGCCTTGAGAAAATTAAAAAAAAAGAAATTTAGGGGCCCCTGGGTGGCTCAGTCGGTTAAGTGTCTGCCTTTGGGTCAGGTCATGATCCCAGGGTCCTGGGATTGAGCCCCACATTGGGCTTCCTGCTCATTGGGGCTGAAATAAATAAATAAAATCTTAAAAAACAAAAACAAAGAAGTTTGTTCCATATTTGTGGATACCTAAAGACAAAGAATTCATATAAAAGTCAGAGATATCCTAAGTTTAGAAGCCCTGAACATCTTATGGGAGCAGTCATCACTTACTACTCAATTCTGAATACCTGGTTATACCTGGTTAGCAGTGGACTCGGAACATTCATTGAGTTAAGGAGTGCCTAGTGCTCTGCTCCTTTGCCTCCCAGCAATGGGTTTTGCTCCTGTCATCTCAGTTGGTAGTGGGTCACGGGTTAGTTCACGGAGGCCTACTCTCTAAACTACACCACTGATAATACCATTTCAACTCAACCCATCAGTCAACCATGAGAACGTATTTTGTGTGGAAAAATTTTCTTTGTAGATCATTTTTTTGAGAATACAACCTATTTTGAGGCAAACTACATTTAGTTTATTTTAATTCAACTGAATGTTACGATTTTTATTGTACAGTTTTATTTTCTCTTAAAACTTATTTTCAAGCATAGTGAGATTATGAAATCCTTTTATGTAAATTTTATTATAATGAAATCAGATCCCAGCCTCTAGTGTAATGATCCAAGTCAAAGCCTAGAATCACTGGAGAGGAAGTAATTGCCAGACATTTATTCAAACTCCTAAGAGATCCTGTTATAATGCCAAAATTCTGTGAAACAGTTGAAAGTTTTGTTTTAGTGTTCTTTCTGTTTGGCAATTTAGTGGAATCTCTTTTGCCACTTAATTTTCTGATTCTCCTTACCCAACTTTCCCATTCTGTTTTGTTTCTTATATACTATATATGTGTACTGTCTTAAAATTTTAAAATTATTTTTTCTCATTGATTAGTTTTCTGTATTATGATGCAAATAATATTTACAAGAAAAAGGCCATCAAAATAGAAAAATGTTTTTTTGGTAATAATAGTTACTTGTAGGTAATTGCTGTCTTGCTGCTGTTCTCTTGTCCCTTAAATCTCTGGAGAAGATATTCATAAGTAATCAAGATAAGAATAAGTGAAAGTATGTAATTCCTATTATTTCTTTTCTACTTATTCCATGAGTAAAAATTCTGCTTCAGTTTAATTGTGGGGACATTTCCAGTGTTTTAAAATATGTTTATCATTTTGTTAGGCATTTAAGTAACTGTTGGATTTCTACTTTGGGATTAAAATCTATATTTAAGCATTACTAGTAGAAAAAAAGTAGCTGGGGATATTATAAATTTTCTCAGTAGTAAAAATTTGTCTTCTGTGATTGCAATTATTTCTGACTAGACAGCTCTGTACTATGTTTGGGTTTTTTAACCAAGGCTCTTTTAGTGGCAAGAAATAGAAACTTCCACAAAGCACCTCAGGAAAGATGTGTTAATTCTAAAAAACCAATAGGGCACATCCAAATTCAGTGCCAAGAGCAACAGGATACCTGGGGAGCCACAGGCACCAAAATTGGGACCCGGAAAGCTACTAAATACAGAGAGTAACAACAACAAAATCATGGCTTTGATCTTCCAAAGACCCAAACTCTGGTATTTACTGGAGATTCTAAATGACTTTCATAGTTAATTTTGATTATACCTGGTTTTCTCATGAGCCGTTGTCTGTGTCAGTTACAACCCTCACTTCAACTGTCTGTGTCAGATACAACCCTGTAACTTCTTTCTTCCTTCCTCTATAATCATAATACTACCAAATTCTGAGAGCAAAATCTGATTGGGCCAGTTCATCATTTTATGCCAGCTACACAGTATCCACTGTGCTTAGAGACTAGTCTTCCATTTAATGAAGAGGTAAATTCCGGAAAGCCGAGAAAAATTAGGTATATTTTATGCCACTAATTTCCATTAATAGGCTGGAAACCTATTCCCTTAGAATAATGTAACAGTAAAAACATAGATCTGAAAATTTGTTGTAAGAGGAAATTCCTATTATGGGCAGGTCCATGCTCTATGGTATAGAAGGGCAATAGAGGCGTGTTTCATTATTTCTAAAACGTAGCAATACTGAGTTCGTTCCATGGGTCTCTACTGATGTCGTTGGGCATTAACTAAACCCCTTGGGACCCATTTTTAACTATATTGACAGTTCAAACTATTTGAGTTTCTCTAGTAGGTAGGTAAATATACTAATTAGTTATGTATTTTTATTCATTTTTAACACTGTTCAGTAGAATATCCACAGGTGTCTGACATTGTCTTGAAGATATTTTAGGAAGTAGAGATGATGATGATGATGATGATGATAATGAAGAAGGAGGAAGAGGAGGAGGAGGAGCTGGTGGTGGTGGTCATAGTGTGGTGGCAGTGACTGCAGAGGACTTATAATGTGCCAGGCACTGTCTTGAGATTTTGCAGGGATTAACTCTTCAAACTTCTGGGGTGGATAGTAGCACCTCCAGTTTTTAGATGAGGAAGTGGAGGCATGAAGTATTTAAGTAACTAGCAAGGGACAATATTGGACTTAAAAATTCAAGCCATCTGGTTCTAGGGTTTCCTCCCAGTTTCTACCATGACTTCTCAGAAAATTCTTTACTCTCATAATTCATCCTTGGAAATGTGTAAGAAAGAGGGTTCTCTTCCCTTCAAAGGTAAGGAGTGTGAAAAGATTCTAGTTCAACTTTCAGATACAGTTTTGGCTAACCTAGTATTAGCATTTCATACTTGTTCTTTAATTTTCTTCTTCATCTTCCTAATCGAACATGTCCTATTGGCTTAATTCTTCTCAGCAGCAAGGATACAGCACCATTGCTTTAATATTTGCAGTTGATTTCCATCTTTGATGTGGTTAGTAGTTTTGATACTTATGCCCTTTATGACTGATAGAACTGTTTTTGATATTTTCACTTATTTTTAGAAAATGATAAGGGCACTAGTAGGTATTTACCAAAGATAAATGAAATGTTTGCCTGCAAAAATGTTTATATAGGAGTATTCATAGGTGCTTTATTCATAATCAACAGGCAAACACTAAGTATTTATCTCCATATGAAGAGATAACGAAATTATGGTATATCCATGCAGTGGAATACACACAGTCTTGTGGCTCAATCTCAAAAACTATTTCTTGTATTGAGGTGAAATTTACAGAACATAAAATTCACCATTTTAAAGTGAACAGTTCAATGGCATTTAGTACAGAATTAAAGGACCTGTATGAACATCTACCACCTCTATGTAGTTCCAAAATATTCTATTGCTCCAAAAGGAAGCCCATGTCCATTAAGCTGTCATTCACTTTTCTCCCCTCCCTAGAGTCCTGATAATCGCCAGTCTGTTTTCTGTCCCTTTGGACTCATCTGTTCTGGATATTTTATATAACGTTTTTCATATGGCTTCTTCATTTACTGTAATGTTTCTGAGTTTTGTCCGTGTGTGGCAGGTATCAGTAATTCATTCCTGGCTGAATAATATTCCCTTGCATGTGTACACCACAATTTGTTTATCCATTCATCTGTCGATGGACATTTGGGTGGTTTCCCCCTTTGGCTACTGTGATTAGTGCTGCTACAAACTTGCGTATGTAAGTTTTTGAGTTCCTGCTTTCAAATCTTTGGGGTATATATATCTGGGAGTGGGATTGCTGTGTTTTAATGCTCATTCTCTGTTTAACATTTGGGGAACTGCCAAACTGTTTTCCACCGCAACTGCCCCATTTTTGTATTCCCACTAACAGTGTGTGAAGGTCCCAGTTTCTCCACATCCTCATCAACGCCTGTTATTTTCCATTTTTGAATTATTGCCAACCTAGTGAGTGTGAAGTGGGATCTCATTGTGGTTTTGCTTTGCATTTCCTTAATAACTAGTGATGGTGAGCATCTTTTCATGTGCTTGTTAGCCATTTGTGCTCTTCTCTAGAGAGATGTCTATTCAAGTCCATTGCTCATTTTTTTTATTAGGTTATTTGTCTTTTTGTTTTTGAGTTGTAAGTGTTCTATATATATTCTAGAGAGTAGATTACTATCAGATATGTGATTTGCATATATTTTCTCTCATTCTGTAGATTGTTTTTTCACTTTCTTGGTAATGCATAAAAATTCTTAATTTTGATGAAATCTAATTTCTGCACTTTTTCTTTTGTTGCTCATGCTTTTTCCTGTCAAAAACATTTTGATGAATGAAAGAAACCAAGC
This sequence comes from Ailurus styani, assembly GCA_002007465.1. Classification (NCBI taxonomy): domain Eukaryota; kingdom Metazoa; phylum Chordata; class Mammalia; order Carnivora; family Ailuridae; genus Ailurus; species Ailurus styani. The sequence goes on along the minus strand of LNAC01000368.1, from coordinate 1,154,125 downwards.
ACAAAAGAGTACAGACTGTCTGATTCCATTTGTATGAGAGGAAAGATAAATCTAAACCAGTTCATGGTTGCCTAAACTGATTGGGAAGGCACAGAAGGGAGGTCTCCGGCATGATGGAAATGTTCTTTATCTTGATTACGGTGGTGGTTACATGGGATTATACATTTGTCAAAACTTAGGAAGCGAGCGCTTAAAATGGGTACATTTTATCATACGTAAGTTACACCTCATTAAAGTTGATGTAAAACAGAGAGAACATACACAGCTTTAGTTAGATTCCCTCCTAATGTTTAGCTATTTCAACCGATGCAGCTATGAGCATTCTTATACATGTACTTTTGAGCACATATGTGCTTATTTCTAGTGGTCATGTCTATCCAGGAGTGACATTGCTGAGTCATAGGTATGCATACAGTTACATTTAGTAGCTATTACGAAGTCTTTTTTCAAAGTGATTGTACCAATTTATATACTCAACCATAGGGTGTGAGAGTCCCAGTCATGCCATATCCTCACTAACATTTAGCATTTGTCAGTCTTTCTAATTTTAGTCTTTCTAGTAGGTGTACAGTCATATGGAATATGGGTTAATTTTAATTTTCCTGAAAACTAATGGGGTCGATTACCTTTTATTTGGTTATTAGGTATGAGTGCTCTTTTATTTGGTTATTAGGTATCAGTGTTCTTTTTAAAGAAAATTAATCTGTAGGAGTTCTTTAAATATTTTTGATGAGGATTTTATTAGTTATACCTGTATCAGATATCCAGCTGTGACTTGCCTTCCAAATTCTTATTAGTAATTTTGATAAAGGGAAGTTCCCAATTTTAAAGTAGTCTAAATTGTCAGTCTTTCTTTTTATGACTGATACTTGGAGTCCTATTTAAGAATTTTTTCTACTGCATGGTCACAAAGGTATTTTCTTGTGTTATCTACAAGATGCTGTATTGTGTTATCATTCACAATTAAACCTACAGATTACCTGTGATTGGTTATTTTTACATGTAGTATGAAGTCAAGACTAATTTTTCCCCATATGAATATGCATTTAACCCTGCAGTACTTAGTGAAAATTCTGTACTTTTATTTACTGCTCTGTAATATCACCTTGATCATAAAGTATCTGTATATGTATAGGTCTGTTTCTGGACTTTCTTCTATTCCAGGGGTTGGCCTGTGCCTCACTTCTGTATAGTTTTCAAACTAAGAACGGTTCTATATTTTTAAATAGTTGTTTAAAAAAAGAATATGCAGCAGAGACTGTATGTGTTCTGCAGAGCCTAAAATACTTACTGTTTGGCCCTTTACATACACAGTTTGCCAACCTCTGTTCTATTACATCGGTCAGTTTCTTTGCAGCAAGATTGTGATCTTAATTACTATAATTACTATATAATAAATGTTGCTATTAGGTAGAGTAAGTCTTTCAGTTTTGTTTTTCATGATTGGATTGCCTATTTTTGACCATTTGCAATACCATAAATGTTTTAGAATCAGTTTTTCAGTTTCTACACTTACAAAAAAATTCTGTTGGAATTTTAATTGGTTTTATATTAGTTACCATATTTGATTATTTGAAAACATGTGAAATAATTGAATCTTCTAACCTATGAATGTTGTGTATCTGTCCCATGAGTGTTGAATTTTTCTGCATCTTTTGGCATAACTCTTTTATTTTTTTTCCTTTAATCTCTCAATGTGTAGATTATATTGATTTATTTTTCCAACTGTTAAGTATTGCACTACTGGACCAAACGAAGCTTCTTCATAATATATGATACTTTTCACATATGGCCAGTTTGGCTTTTTGTTGTATTTAGGATTTTTGCATCTCTGTTCAGGGATTGCCTTTACCTAAAGGTGGGCCTTAGTCTCTTTGATGTTTGGTTTAGCAGTTCGAGTTCTCTGAGAAACAGATGCCAAAACAGGAACAGATGGCAAGACAGCATCAGACATGCCAGAGATTTATTGGGAGAAATGCCTGTGAAGGAGAAGAAGGGAGCGGGAAATGCAGGGGAAGACTTCAGAGCACAGCACAGGTCTGACGTCTGTGAAAGAAGAGAGGGAAAGGAGGATTTGGTAGGAAAGATGCCAGACTACAGCACATTATAGGCCACTGAGGAGCTCCCAAGCTAACACTGCCATTGAGCAGAGTCCTGCTTTGGGCAGGAGTGGAGAGGTATGGCCTCTGGGTGAACATGGTGGTGGATCGAACGGTGTGGCAGCTGGGGCTGTCACTCAGCTGTGTCCCCCGCAGCAGGTTCTCGAAAGAAATCTGCAGCACACCCGTGCACTTGACATGCTTGGGCTTTCTCTTTTTCATCCCTATTCACACGATGTATTCCTTTGGAGGCCCCATCTGAAAGCATATGGTGTTTTCCAGACCCTCTTCCTTGAGTGGCCTCAGATACCCATTTTTTGTCCTCCTGGCCCTTTGAGACTGATGGAAGTTCTGTGCAGCTCTTCAGTCTCAGCCAGTACTTTGGGAGCAGAAAGAACCTCAGGTTGAAAAGCAGTGCAAAACATTGAGCTCACCTCACTGGACTTCCTTCTCTTTGGGATCTTGTCCCTTTGAGTCCTCTTGCCTTGGAGACTTTCTCTGCCTTTACACGAATGTTACCTGTACTTAGTCTGGCTTTTCTGGTTGTTGCTCGTGGGTAGAAGAGTTGATTCTGAAACAAGCTAGTTCACCATCATTAGATTTGGAAATTTTTGTCTGTTTACATTTAATATAATTAATAACATTTATTTTTTAATCTACTTTATTTTGAAGTTCCTATTTTATTTTGAATTTCTTATACTTTTCTCTTTTAAGATTAAATAATATATTGCAGTTCTTTAGTGGTTATCCTAGAAATTATAATATGCAAGTTTATCAAAGTCTAGTGCTAATTCCTATTTTATTCTGCCAAAGAGATGCTGAGGGCAAGAAAGTGATAGTTATTCTCAAAATGTTGGGAAGCATACTTTGTACAAGATGGAATAAGTAGATTGATGCTTCACAGATAATTTCTCTCATTCTCTTCTGGAAAATCCCTACTCATATTTTGGAGATGGTCAATCTGAGTGCTTGTTACTGCTATGTGATAAACAAGAAGAGACTTTCTGCCTCCTCCTCTACCTGGTCCTGGGAGGTGGTGGCAGCAACACAGATCTTATACGGGAAAATGCAGAAATAAAAGGGGCGATTATATCCCTTATCAAAAATTAGTCATTAGAGGGGTGCCTGGGTGGCTCAGTCGTTAGGCGTCTGCCTTCGGCTCAGGTCATGATCCCAGTGTCCTGGGGTCCAGCCGGTCAGGCTCCCTGCTCTGTGGGAAGGCATGCTTCTCTCTCTCGCACTCCCCCTGCTGGTGTTCCCTCTCTCGCTGTGTCTCTTTCTCTGTCAAATAAATAAATAAAATCTTTTAAAAAAAGATTAATCATTAGAGTATGCAAACTGAAGTTTTCCCCCATATGTATACTGTTCATTGTATTTATGAAAACAGTGTTTTCATGTATTACTTTAAAGAACAAAAGTCATTAAGGAAGGAAACTGTCTTTAATTGTTGAATTTTCAGTGCCTAGTAAGTACCTAGTAGGAGCGCAAATGTTGTTGAGTTAACACTTTGAATAAAGGGACACACTGCCACCTTAACTTGGCACTGTTCCAGAATGACTGTTCCCAAAGCTGCACAACTCAGTGTGTTCATGTCTGTGCCTTCCATCGAGGAAGAAAATTATTGTCTCCTCCCTGCCTTCCTTTCTTTCACCTTCCTCCCTTATAACACAAAGCATCAGACATATTTTAAGTTTAGAGATCTTCATATAGCTGCTGCGTGTGCAAGCTGGGACAGTAGGAACAAAAGTAGAGTAATCCTGGACTTCAGTAGGAATTTGGGAAACTTCTTTGGAAAGTACACTGGTCAGGTGGTCAAGTTAGATGAGAGGTTAAAAAAAAAATCCAACTTCACTTTTAAAGTTCCAGGAAACCATTTTCACAGTAATCTAAAGTGAAAGGAATTTGATTGGATTAAGTAGGCATTGTCAGAAATCCAATTGTTTGGAGTTGGTTTTAAGACTTTGAAAGGCATGAAGTTACTTTGGCAGTCAAGAAAATAAATGCACTTTTAAGAGTTTCTAGAAGCGTTCTAAAACCTTTAAGAAATATGAGACTTAGGATCTCAGACAGCTAATTAGAGATAGGGCTGTAAAGTTGGAAAAGTCAAGGAAAGTACATGACTGGAGTAGAAATGTTCTAGGCTGTCCTCTGGAAAAACTCCTCTACAGAAAATGTTGCAGAGGTGACCCTGTAATTAGGTGATTTGAGCTGTCTTTTCCCAGCTGCTATATGACTTAAGACCTTGATCACAGACACCATCTGGCTGGATAGTCCCTTTTATTTTTTTCCCTGATTGCTCTCCAGCTAGTCTACATTCAAAGTATGTGATTCATAGATGCAGTTATTAAGTTAATTGTGATAGTTATGGTCCCTGCTTTCAAAGTTTAACATAATTTTCCAGGATAGAAATATTTGCTTAGAAATGCTACGTACATTAAACCTAGAAATATGTTTCCTTTTGTTAATTCATTCACTTAGCAAATATTTGTTGAGTCACTGCCACAAGCAAGTTCCTAATCTTATTGCTGGGAAGGGAGCATTAGGGTCTCTAACCTGGCTTTCTTCAGGTAGGTGTTCACGTGTCACCTGTTAGAGAGGACTTGCCTGACCATGTCATGAAAATAGTCTTTCAGGGGTGCCTGGGTGGTTCAGTTGGTTAAGTGTCTGCCTTTGGCTCAGGTCGTGAGCCCAGGGTCCTGGGATCGAGCCCCACGTCAGGCTCCGTGTTCAACAGGGAGCCTGGTTCTCCCTTTCCCTGCTCGTGCTCTCTCTCTCTCTGAAATAAATAAGTAAAATCTTAAAAAAAGAAAAAAAGAAAAGATAGTCTTATAGGCCTGCCTTTCACTCTTATGCCCTTCCCACTCTGCTTATTATTCTTCTCCCTAATGCTTATCTCCACCTCTCATACTACTTATTTCTTGTTGAACATCTTCCTCAATTGGAATGTAGAACAGGAACTTTATTTTATTATTTTGGCCTAAAACTGAGAACAGTTCCTGGCATGTATACATTTAACGAACATCTATGTAAGGTGAAGCCTCTGGCTTCACAAAGCCCCCACTCTGCTGGAGGAGGAAAGTGTAGAATAATCACATCTGGGCAGCAGGACCACAGCACCGGGAATCATCACCTGAGCACCAGGGAAGGGGTCTCAGGTGAGATGTCCTTTGTGCTGTTGACAGAGACGAAGATTTCATCAGAAGGAAGGAGGGGCGCCTGGGTGGCTCAGTCTTCGGCTTGGGTCATGATCCCTGGATTCCGGGATCGAGTCTTGCATCAGGCTCCCTGCTCAGCGCGGAGCCTGCTTCTCCCTCTGCCTGCTGCTCCCCCTGCTTGTGCTCTCTGTCTTTGTCGAGTGAGTAAATATAAATCTTTAAAAAAAAAGAAGAAGAAGAAGAAGAAGGAAAAACCAGTGTTCGAGAATAGATTTCAGGGATATCTGGAAGTTATATTTGCCCAGAGCTGCTTCTAGGACTTGGGGATGGATTTTATGTCAACAACTCAGGGTGATTTGTGAAGTTATACTTAGCTTCTCTGGCAGGAATGAATAGATGGAGAGACCATTAACTGTGGGATTCTAGAGGGGAAACATCCACCTACCTCTGGGGAAATGGGATTAGTCTGGGATAAGTTGCATTTCTGATGCCTGTAGGGTGTTCATTACCTAGTTAAAAACTTGGATGTGGAGCCCATAGGGAAAGGTGGGGTTGAAAATAGATTGGAAGTCATTATTAGATATGCTATAATTAAGTCCTAGACATAAATTAAACCGTGCCCAGAGAGCATGAAAACATAGAATAAAGATAAGACCCTAGGGAAGGTAACATCTAAGAAGGTCAAAGAAAGCAGAATCAGAAAGGAAGTCTGAAAAGAAGTTTTGGAAGGTATGAAGACAACCAGGAGAAGTTGATGACCTGCTAAGTAAAAGGTGATCATTTTTAAGGGGGGAGTGGATAACTTATCATTTGTCATAGAAATTTCATTTGGATGGGGACTTAAAAGGGTACTGTTAGACACAATTTGACAAGTAGCAAATTGGTTAAGTTACTGAGAATAATTTCAGAACAGTGAGCAGAGGGGATATGGAAACCAAATATCAACGGGTTGGAACATAAATTATAGCAGGGAAACTGAATGCGGATGGGAATGGGGTCGGTGGGAAGTTTCGCCCTAGAGGGGATACTTGCCAGTGTCTGAGAAACCCTGAATTTAGAAGTAAAGAAATGAGAGTGTAGACTATTCTTCAAGAAGTATGAAAAGGAAGGAAAGGAGAATAAGAGAGGATAGCTACATGGAAGGACAGGGAGAAGTTTTCCTGTTCTTTTAAGTTCAGAAAGCTTTTGTCTGTCTCTCGGAACACATGTCTGTCCAGTGGAGAGAAGAACAGAGATTGACCGAAGTTTTACACATGAGAGGGACTGTGAGGGAAACAGGGTCCTGAAGAAGTCCTGTAACTAAATCCTTAGTTGAGGTAGAACAAAAGGAAGCAAGGATGGGCAAAGAAAAAAATGAGGATACAGCAATTGAAGTACAGTGCCATAAGAGACAAGGCCATCCAGGTAGTGTGAGGAAATCAAGGTGGAATAGAAAGTTCAAGAAGTTTGAAACAGCAACCGTGAGGGACTGGGGATTAAAACATAAGCAAGACTTTAGTGAGCAGTATTTAGAACTTAGCTGAACTTGAAAACTATAAATCAGTGGGTTCGGGCTTATGCAGTTTTATTCAACTGAAATAGCAGGACAAGAAGAGAAAAAGAGGAACGGAGTGGGCATATGGATGGAATTCTCCATAGTTGGAGATTGGCAGATTGAATGCTTGGAAAGGTCGAGGGAGGAAGGTTGAGGTTGCTGGTGGGTCTTGTTGAAATACTGAGCTATGGGTGGGCGCCTGGGTGGCTCAGTGGGTTAAAGCCTCTGCCTTCGGCTCAGGTCATGATCTCAGGGTCCTGGAATCAAGCCCCACATTGGGCTCTCTGCTCAGCAGGGAGCCTGCTTCCCGCCCCCTCCCCCCGCCTGCCTCTCTGCCTACTTTTGATCTCTCTCTCTCTGTCAAATAAATAAAAAAAAAATCTTAAAAAAAAATACTGAGCTATGGGTAATCTTAGCAAGAAAGAAAGAGGTTTCTGGAGGGAGCCTGATAGGCTTGAAGAATAGAGAGGGCTAGAGGAGATGGAAGGTCTTGATAAAAGTGAGGAGCAAGTAGAATTAGTTAAGGGCTCCAGCAATGGTAAGGTCAGAGATGGAAAGATAGTTGCTTGTGGTTAGGACACTGTAACAAATTTTCCTGGGTTTGCAGAGAAATTAAAATCCAGCACAACAGGAATGGCAGGGTTGTGAATCCAGACGTGAGACATACTTTGTGAAATTCCTGAAACTTTAGAGAGAGAAAAAAAAATGATGCTGCATAAACTTCAAATACTCCGGAAGGCAGATCCCAGGACTGCTTTGTTCATTGCAGGATAATCGGCATCAGGCACATTTATGAGCTCAGTAAATTTTTGTTGAATGAATAACACTCTCCCAGAGTCTTTCTGGCCTAAGTAGGTTATCATGCCAGAATATTTTGATTCATGTCTGACACCTAGTGGTATTTTACTCAAACTACTATTAAGTGGCCCCATTTCCCTTCTACTGTTAGGGAGACTGCAGGTCAGTTACAGTACAATAGCTTTTGTTCCTAAAACAAATCTCTAGCTTGGTTTTGGGCAGTTTGACCATTGACATTTTCCAGGGCTGTAATTTGAATGAGTCAGCAGTAAATATTTATTGATCGCCTACTATGTGCCAGGCACCGTTCTGTGTGCTGGAGTTTTTCACGTAGTGTACATTCTCCTGCATTTGTGACCTCGCTGAATTTGAACATGTAGCCAGAGTATTCCACTGGGAATGGTTAACTTGATGGGAAACTTAATTTAGGGTTCTGTTGTGATTTCACATGTGAAACCTTTCTAAATTTATTTCATAGGTTTTGGTGCTGTCATTTCTTCATCGTGACATACTGCTTTTCATTAATGTTAAGTAGGCATTTCGGAAGAGGAAGGTAGAAGGAAAGATTGCACTTGTTGTCAATTTATTCTTTTTTTTTTAAACTCAAAATTTTATTTTATTAACATATATTGTATTATTTGTTTCAGGGGTACAGGTCTGTGAATCATCAGTCTTACACAATTCACAGAGCTCACCACAGCACATACCCTCCCCGATGTCCATCACCCAGTTACCCTATCCCTCCCATCCCCCTCCACCCAGCAACCCTTAGTTTATTTCCTGAGACTAAGAGTCTCTCATGGTTTGTCTCCCTCTCTGGTTTCATCTTGTTTTATTTTTTCCTCTCTTCCCCTATGATCCTCTGCCTTGTTTCTCAAATTCCACAAAAAATGAAATCTTGCCATTTGCAATGATGCAGTTGGAACTAAAGGATATTATACTAAGTGAAATAATCAGAGAAAGACAGTTATCATATGATCTCACTGATATGTGGAATATCAGTTTATTCTTATCCACATGGTGGAGAATACAATGTGCTATGGAGAACTATAGGACGGTTTTGTTATCTTTCCTTAAGATAGTGAAGTACTTAAAGTACTTATAGATGTCCCTGCACTCACTCTCTCTCTCAAATAAATAAATAAACCTTAAAAGGGGGGTGGTGGTGCCCAGGTGGTGCAGTCAGTTAAGCATCGGACTCTGGTTTTGGCCCAGGTCTGATCTCAGAGTCATAAGATCAAGTCCCACATCGGGTTCTACACACAGCATGGAGTCGGCCTGAGTTTCTCTCTCCCTCTTCCTCTGCCCCTTCCTCTCTGCACACTCTCTCTCTCAAATAAATAGAGAAATCTTCAAGTATGTGTGAATGAATTGACATGGTATCTGGGATTTGCTTTAAAACACTTTAGGGGGAGAAAAGTGAGTAGGAGTGAAACAAGATTGAAAAAAATTTTTTATTTAAGTTATATTCATGGGGATTTATTCTGTTTTGTCTACTTTTGTGTATACTGGACATTTTCCATAATAAAAAGTAAGCAAAAATAATTAGCTGGGTATGGGTTGAAAGAAAGTTTATCATGATTAAGTTAGAATATAGTCTGCTTTTTAATATTTAACAGATTTTTTAAAATTTCATTTTGTTCCATCTGATATTATTTGAGGGTCAGGTTGAGTAGAGAATATGCATTTGCTTATAATAAATAGAATTTGACTGAGATCCAACAGGCGACATTCTACAATGTTCAGAGGCTATTGGAATTTTGGGTTTGAAGCTCATAATTGTTGGAGCTATAGATTAGAGGCTTAGGAGATATAATTTTAAAGTATTAGCCATCACTTGGGAAGTGAGAGCATCTTTAGTAGGAATTTGGGAATATCTAAATTTAATAAACTGGTATATATTTATTTATTTTTAATTAGTGCTTCTGCCATAACCAAAGGAAATGGAGTACCCAATAATCTGCCATACCAGTCTTCTTAAATTGGATGCTGCTTCATAATGATATATGTGGATTTTTGGTTGTTAGACAATGCATCTCTGTTAAACTCTTAGGATAATTTTGTATGCCATCAGCAAACCAAACCCCCAAGATAAAGATTAGAAGTGCGTTTCAACAAAAAACAGTTATGAAATATTTCAGGCAAACAAAATATAGGGGAAACTGGTTTTGACACCAGTTTCTTTGAAAACAGGTTATGTAGTTCATGTCAGAGTTACTGGAAATTTTTTAGTACAGTTTCTTATTTTTGTCTACCTTCTTCTCTTTAGAGTTCTTTAGTCTTGGTTTATATTCCTCAATTTCTTCACATTATGACAGTTACATTTGTAGAGATAATCCTTCAACTAGTATTTGATTAAGCATTTGCAGAGTGACAAGCACCCTGGCCTCATTTATCCCTGATCCATATGTAAAACTTCTAAAGGTTTATTATCAGACGAGCACAGTAATAATGCTTATTAAATACCTACTTGTATTAGACACTATATAAGCATTTTAATGGATTATCTCTTCTAATCCTCACAACAACCTTGCCAGGTGGGAATATAGTACCATCATCCTCATTTTCCAGAGGAGTTAACTGGAACACAAGCAATCATTTGTCTAAAATCACTTGGAGATAATGTTACCAAATAAAATACAGGATGCCCAATTAAATTGAATTTCTGAGAGACAACTAATTTTTGTAACATTTGATAACCCTCCTTGGAAAATAAATGGTAGAGCTAGGATTTTAAACCACGTAATCTGTTTAAAAGGCCCAAGCTGTTAACTACTGCGTTATCCTGGATATAGAGAATAAAAGTCACATCTCCCTGGATATTCATCCAGTATTTGGATGGCAACTACAACCTACATGTTATTTATTTGTTATTTGTTTATTATTTACTCATTATTTTTCTCCAACTGATTATATTTACTATAATGTGAAAGTATGTGCTTTTTTTTTCAGATTGCAAAGTAATATTCAACTTCAAGTAAATTCATATATGCTGTCTCTGTCTTCTTGTTTAAGTCTTTACTAATTGCATGTTAAGTGGCATTAAAAAAAAGTAGCATAAAATGGAACGTTTTCTGTACCCGGTCATTTTAGCTGCTGTCGTTTAGCCATTTAGATTATTCAGATTGCTGTCTTTACTTCCTTTTCTCAAATACAGAAAGATTTATCTGTCCGTGCTAAAAAGACACATTTTCCTTTTCTTTTGACATGGTCAAGGAAATGACACTTGAATAAGGTGTTAACAGTTCTTAAAGCACGTCCTATATGTTCTCAAAAAAATGAGAAATTATAAAACAAGGATGTAGAATTAAAAGAGACTTTTTATTAAGAGTCATCAGGGAAGCTGGCCTTGCCAGATGATTATATAGGGAATCGTTTTTCCTTGTGAATTACCACAGTTCAGGATCAGACTTTCAGTTTTGCCACATCCAGAAATTATTGACTTAAAAAAATAAATTAAAAATGTAATTAATTTAATTAAAAATTAAATTGACTTAAAAATTAAAATTGCCCATCACCCAGTTACCCCATCTCCCCACTGACCTCCCCTCCAACAACCCTTAGACCCTTAAACCCTTAAAAAATTAAACTATTTTAAATTTGATATTTTAAATTTTAACTTTGATATTTTTGATTTCCAGTTATAGTATAATATATTAAAAGGAAGACACTTTTTAAAATTATCCTGTCTTTAAAAGTTTTTTAAAAATTTTTAATTGAAGTACAGCTAACAGAATATTATATTAGTTTCAGGTGTACGACATAGTGATTTGACATTTATATACATTACAAAATGCTCACCATGATAAGCGTGGTTACCATCTGTCACCACACAAAGTTTTTACAATATTATTGACTGTATTCTCTATGCTGCATTTTTCATCCCCATGACTTACTTTATAACTAGAAGTTTCTACCTCATAGTCCTCTTCACCTATTTCACCCATCCCCCAACCTCCCTCCCTTCTGGCAACAACCAGTTTATCTCTTTATTTTATGGTTTTTGTTTGTTTGTTGTTATTTAGATTCCACAAATAAATGAAACCCTTTGGTATTTGTCTTTCTCTGTCTGACTTATAAAGAGAAGGCACTCTTTTTTTAAAATTTTTAATTTAAATTCAATTAGTTCACATATAGTATATCATTAGTTTCACTCTTTTTTTTTTAAAGATTTTATTTATTTATTTGACAAAGAGAGAGAGAGAGATCACAAGTAGGCTGAGAGGCAGGCAGAGAGAGAGGAGGAAGCAGGCTCCCCGCCGAGCAGGGAGTCCGATGCGGGGCCTCGATTCCAGGACCTTGAGATCATGACCTGAGCCGAAGGCAGAGGCTTTAACCCACTGAGCCACCCAGGCGCCCTCATTAGTTTCAGAGGTCAAATTTAATGATTCATCAGTTGCATATAACACCCAGTGCTCATTACTTCAGGTGTCCTCCTTAATGCCCATCACCCAGTTACCCCATCTCCCCAAACCCTTAGTTTGTTTCCGATGCACAACAAGAATCTAAAATATAATTCTCAGCCATGTGATAGTTCTTGCTGTAGGATTAGCTCCTATTTTAATCTGTACCACCTTCATATGTTTTCAGGCGTAGTATATTGAAAGATTTGTCAAATGGCAGAGTGTCTCTGATTTTATAATGGAAATCACTGCAGAATTAATATTTCTTTTATAGAAATTAAAACAAAATTATTTTGGACTGTGTCTATTTTGTATAAGTGAAATTTTCTTCAGAATTTTCAGAATTTACTGTATTGCTACCCATCCAACTTTTAACTTTTTTATAGACTTCATTAATGTCATTTACATTTAATATTTTTAAATATAAGTACAGTATAATCACTCTTCGGACATAGTAGACTAGAAGACATTAATGAGGAAAGTGTTTCTTTTATTATATGAATCTTTTACTACCTAAATCCATGAAAGCAATGACTTGATTCAGTGAAACTTATTAAACCTTCAGATCTCTAACTAAGAAAAAATGGACAATTTTCTTGAAATGCCAACTCTTGTAAATGTTGAGTTGGCTAAGAGAGACCTAGCCTGATTACCAAAAGTAATTACATTTTAAGAGACTGATATTGAAAAGAAACTTTTTCTTCTATTGAAAGTAATTTTAAGTGACTGTCTACTTGTATTCAGTAAAGCTTGAACAAATGAATAAGTAGTTAAATTATTTTGAAGTAACTGGGAGCACCATGTTTGGATTCAGACCTGGGTTCAAATCCCTACTTCACCTCTTCATAAATCACTTAGTCTGTTTCCTCCTACTTACAGTGTTAATCTTAGGATCCTATTGGCCATCTTGAAGGCTTGTTTTGAGAATTAAACTAAATAACAAATTTATTCATTCATTGAATATTTATTGAATGCCTGTGCTGTGCTAGGCATCATTCTAGGTACTATGGATATCAGAGAACATGACAAAAATCCCTGCTCTTCGTTTTAGTGGGAGGGAAAAACAACCAAAATGCAAGCAAATAAAAAGGCAATTTTAAGTTGTGAGTGATACATTCTATGAAGAAAAATAAAGCCTGGAACATACAAGAAGTTTCTCCCAGCTTTTCATTATTATTTTCGAAGTACAGCAAAGTCCTTGTCCATCTTGGTTCAACAAATTACATGTTGCTCTATTTGCTATATCTATCTGTCCGTGTGTGTGTGTACCGGAGCGTATGGGTATCTTGGTTTATTTTTTCCCCCTCAAACTATTTGAAATTAAGTTGCAGATATAATTACAATTATAGAAATTTAATAATATAATACAGTAATATAATGATGACAATTAGTCCCTAACTACTTTAACAAATATCTCTTAAGAATTAGGATATTCTTCTTTATAGTAGGGATTTAACTAATATGAGTTCTCTTTTTCCTCTAAAGCTTCGTGGAGAAAGCAGTCATGGCTCTCTGTCATAGCTAATCTGAAATGACAAGAGGATTTATAATATTTTTATGTCTTCTGAATATAGAAGGCTCTATAAAGTTTCTTTGGGAAGATATCTGATACATATTTATAGTTTTTTAAATTGGATAATAGATACTTTGCAAGTGTGTTTTTATTACCTTACAAGTTTTTAATTCTTAAAGACATAAAACATGGCATTAGTTTTCATTTAAGCTCTATGAAGAGTGGAAATGTACATTTACTGAGGAATTATAACTGGAGTAATCAGTTACGTGCTATGCTGAGTACTTTCACATGGTATCTCATTTAGTCTTCATAGTAACTCTTCAAGAATGTAAAAACATAGAATAATGACCTTTTAATATTATAGAAGAAAAAGTAATAGTAAAGTAAAAATGTTTACTTAATTGCAACTGGACTATCAAGTGGCAAAGCAAGGATTTGGATCCCTATCTACTGACTTCTGGAAAACAAGCAATTTGGGGCATCTGGGTAGCTCAGTCAGTTAAGTGCCCTCCTCTTGATCTCAGCTCAGGTCTTGATCTCAGGGTCATGAGTTCAAGCCTTCCTGGGCATGGAGCCTAGTTAAATACACACACACACACACACACACAAACTTAAGAACAAGCAATTTCCACCATATCCTGTTGCATTATAAGTGATTGAATTAGCCATTCACTACTTTAGAGGACTTCTTTCAGAGTAAATAGTTAAGTATGTAAAAGGAGCCACTGATGTATATTCCTTTTTTAAGAAATTTCTTTTGAGCCACCTTTGTGATACACCGTGTTTCTGCCTAGCATTGCAATTTAATGAATATTATTCAATTATATGTGCTTTATTTTCTCAGTCATGTTCTTTAAGAGTCAGGGCTGTGTCTCCTTCAGTGGTTCCCAGACATGAGTGCACTTCACAGTCACCTCAGTTTCTGATTCAGTAGAGCTCGAATTCAGGGACTTAGCATTTCTAACACATTCCCTGGTTATATCAATGCTGCTGGTCTGGGGACCACACTTTGAGAACCACTGTCTACCTCTTTGTCCTTCCTCCTACCACAGTCCTCATCTTGGTGCTTATCACTTAGTTTAAATGTCCTCTCATCTGGGAATCCGTCTTTGACTTCTGTTTTATTGAAACTGTTAGTTGTTCTCATATGTCAGTGTGTATACGAATCACCTGGGAGACTTGTTGACAAAGCAGATTTCTTTTTTTTTTTTTAAGATTTTATTTATTTATTTGACAGAGAGAAAGATAATGAGAGCAGGAACACAGGCAGGGGGAGAAGGAGAGGGAGAAGCAGGCTTCCTGCAGATCAGGGAGCCTGATGCAGGGCTCGATCCCAGGACCCTGGGATTAGGACCTGAGCTGAAGGCAAACACTTAACAACTGAGCCACCCAGGCGCCCCAAAGCATATTTCTGATTGAAAGTCAGAAAACATTGATTTTTAGCAAATCCATTCAGTGGTAATGCAGACTGATCCATGGATAGCAATTTGTGAAATATTGGCTTACAGAGTTGATTATGTGCTCGTCATTACCATGACTGTATGTCGTATTTGC
Organism: Ailurus styani; assembly: GCA_002007465.1. Taxonomy (NCBI): domain Eukaryota; kingdom Metazoa; phylum Chordata; class Mammalia; order Carnivora; family Ailuridae; genus Ailurus; species Ailurus styani. The sequence continues at coordinate 1,139,066 of LNAC01000368.1, read as the reverse complement.
CTATGATTGTTTTTTATACCATAGTGCCATTTTTTGTTTGTATGTCTCTCTCCCACTAGAGTCCCTGAAGGGAAAGGACTGTGTCTTAGTCATAATTGTAAGTTAGTGCTTAGCACAATGCAGTGTTAAAAAGCAATATAGTGAGTACTGCCTCCATAATCTAGCTTTGTGAGCTTGGAGGATTTAATCTCTCCTAGCCTCAGTTTCCTCTTTTATGCAATAGTGGTAGTAACACGTTCTACGGAAATTAGCTCTCAGGGTGTGTATAGTCTTTAGTGTATTAATTTACATACAGAATGTGCCCACTAAATGGACACCATTACTATTGTGGTGATGGGTGTGTTACAGAAGCAACAAAGTAATGTTTGAATTAATGAAAACTCCCAAATTATGATTTTACCATCCAAATTCAGGATATGTGTTTAGCACTTCATTAAAAATCTGTGCTTAGTTGTCTAAATATTTTGGTATTTTAATGAAATAGTGTGAAGTAAAATCATGCCTTAGGCTTTATCTCTCCCATAGGAAAACAAAGGAATCGCTTGGAACCCATGGATACCATATTTGTTAAACAGGTTAAAGAAGGAGGACCTGCCTTTGAAGCTGGATTATGCACAGGTGCTGATATTCTTCTGTAAACAATACCTTTAAATTTCTTTTTTACTTCATTTCTTCCTTTTTCCATATTTCTTTCATTTTCCATATTTTTCTTTATCTCCTTCTGTATGTTTTTTTCCTGTGTCTTCGCATCAGTTATTATTATTTTTGAGACCTAGTTAGCTGCATGTTTCTTGATATCCAAATGGGTGGGTTTGGACAGAAATAATGTAAATTATAAAGTAGTAACACTTTTGGTTATCACTTAGGTAATGGACTCATATTTAATTTTGGCAAGCATTACAAAATAGCAAAATGATGAAGATATTTATTGACATAATTGAAATAATCTTGGATTTCCAAGTTCTCGAAGTGCCTTATCTGCCAGAGGTGAATTAATTAATTTGCACTATGAAGAGTAACTTAGGTCTCCAGTGCAAGGCAAGCCCTGCTTCATCTGTAGAGATCCCTGGATATGGTCTGGTAGCTATTCTAAAATATTTTGTGATATGTGATTTTAATAAAGCCTGAGTAGAGATTTAGTTTAGTTTAATGCACACACTAAAATAGTTACTCTTTTGTTTTTGAACAGAAATAGTTTAAAGTGGGAATCAGTGAAAAACTACGTTTTACTGCCTTTTGACTAAAATGTAGTGTTTTCAGCTATAAATACTGTAAACAGCGGATGTCGTTGCTAAGATTTACTAGGATGTGCTATTTATTATCTCTTTTGTTGTGGTTCCAATCTCCAGTCTCATTAACATATATATAATTCCAATCTCATTAACATACATATAATATGTATTTGAGTGTCCATATGGGAGTCCATTACCTAGCATGTATCCTGTATATTCTAAGCCTCACAAGGTCAGGAAGATGTGGAGATGCTGTGATAAGCACACAGAAAATACTTTTTATTTTTCTATTTTCCAGTTTTTCCTTATCTTTTCTCTCTCAGTCTTTTCCTTTCTGCTCCCCTGCGTTCTTATTGGTAATCCAAATGCCCTTTTCTTTATTAAAATGAAGAACAAGTTAATATACATAAAGTCAAAACCATGTGCATACCCATATTTCTGTAATATAGCATTAATCAATAAACTAAATAGGTTGGGAAATCAGCCAGACTAACGGTAGAAGACACCAAGGTAATAGAAATGATCAACTATTTAAGCCTATTGAATGATGCTGTCTATCAGAAATGAGGATAGACAGACGAATAACTAGGAGTTCTGCAACTCAGAAAACAAATGATAGGGGTATGAATAGTATAGCCCTAGTCACTTGGTGACTATACATTTTGGAGTTTCTAAATTCATCATTGACCAGGGCTATTAAGACATAGCTATATTTCATCAGAAGCTGTATGTATTAAAATTTAGATTCATGTTTGTGAAAGACACTTTAAAAAACAGCAAGCAAGAATATATAAAAAAATAAGTACATTACTCAAGAAATATTTCAAAAGTAGTCAGAAATGACCTTTTAAGGAATTCCTCATGTGTTTTTTTACTCCTCTTTGAAGGTGATCGAATTATAAAAGTCAATGGAGAAAGTGTTATTGGAAAGACCTATTCCCAAGTAATTGCTTTAATTCAGAACAGGTAAGATTCTCAAAATATGATTAATTTTGGCCAAGGATGGGTATTTATAAATCAAGCGAGTAGCAAGTAGATTCAGTATAGTATTGTCTGTATTCTCTAATGGGATGGGGAGAGGTGGGACTTTCCCTTCAGGTGGGTAATACATTTGAGAATTGCCAAGGGTGTACTTACTACCTGACTGTAGCTTTCTTGGTTCTTTGCTTTAGCAAATCTATCAGATTTGTGATTAAAGTCCGTTAGAATCTAAAAGCAACACATTTTAGATTTACTGTAAGTTCCTCACTTTTGCTTGAAATGACATTTAAATTTATAACTTATTTATAATAAAAATATAAATAAATGCATATATAATTTATTTTCAAACCTGTTACTCAGATATCTTTATTGATATTGAATATTACTCTTACTATTGAATAATACTCTTATTGAATAATACTCTTGGCTCAAATTTATTCATTTGTTTTAACAAAGACAGCAAGAAATTCTCTTTGAATTCGTCTGTCTGCCTACGTGCTACAGAATGATAGCATTTTGAGTTCTCAGAGCAAATAAATATGTACAGAGTAACTGTGACACCTTAAAGATAACTTAGTCCTATTCTCTTTCTACCACACACCTAGAACATTTTCCTTAATTATTAATAAAGAAATTGAAAGCCAATATTGTTACCATATTGAATTCCTGTCAAGAACAGGCCTTAACTGGGGTCCCATTGTCTGGATCATCCCTTTGTAATTAAATTGAAATTCATTATTTTCTGAAGACTTATTATTAAGTTCCTGTAATGATGTCTAAAGCAGTTCATGCTATAATCTAAGTTATTTACATGAATGCCCTAATGCATTGTCATTTTTACAATTAGATGATGTAATTGTGATTTATTGCTCTCTGAGTATTCTTCTTACTGTTTTAATATATAATGAAATCCTTAGAGAAACCAAGTCTTATATCTTTCCTCTAATGTTGGATTCTGGGTGTTCCTCACAGTGATCCCTATTTGATCTTAAGTGTTGGAGAGAACAGGGGATAGTGAAGAATTTAAAGCCACTCCAGAGACAGTGGGGAGATCACCCCAATTTTTTCCCCTTAAAATAATTTAGATCATCATAGATATACTGATGTGTTTTATCAACCTGTAATTTAGGGATTTTTTTAGTGTATTTGTTAACATCTCTTCTTGAAAAATAATATTTTTCCAACTAACCATAACTTAATCTTTGTTTTCCTCAAAATCCACATTAATTTTTTCGTTACTGGTGGCAGCTTATCTCTTGGAATAATAACACTCTGGAATGATAGTCTTGATTTTTCAGCTGACAAAGCAATTTGAAAAATAGAGAAATACTGTTTTTCATCATCTTATTTTCTTTTAAAAAATTGTGTTCCTTTTGTCTACAGTTGGTAGCAAATGGATAATGCAGCACAAAGCCATTGAGATTCTGCAGTGTATTAATGTAAAAATGTATCCTTGCAGAAGAATTTATCTAAACATCAGTATGTATTTTCTACCAACTCTAAATATTGAAATACAAGTACCTACATACTTTATTAATAAAATTTATTTGAACCTGTGGTTCTTACGATTTACTATTCTGAGCACTTATGAACCTGATAATAAGGGTTCAAATCTAACAAAAAGTGACACCAGTAAATTATTAGGTTTTGTTTTCTTTTTTGTTGTTTGATTGTTTCTTAATCTCTTGATTGTATTGGGGGAAGAAAAAACCTGGTGTTGTTAGGTTAGATACTGATTCATTTGATGAGGATAATCCACTGTCCTTTTCTAAATGTAATTCCAGATCACAAAACTTAGTATTATTTACTCCTTTGTACTTTTTTAAACCTAGAGTAACTTCTCTATCATTTTTAACAGGACATTTATAGTACCAAAAGAAAGTGAGACTTTGAGCTGTTTCTGTAAAGGCTCTAAAATTAAAAGAGAAGAAAGTAAATAGTCGAGATGGTATATGGTTTTTAAAAATGAGTCATTTTGATAGTTTTAGTGGTGAACTCCGATTTCCTTCACTTCTGAGGCCAAGAGGGAATATTTCAAAATTTAGATGTTTAATATTACTTAAAATGTTGAATTTGAGAGTTCTTTGGTTATTTTCATGTGAATGTATTTTTAACTTTATAAATAGTGAAAATATGTGGTAAAAATTTACAGTTTTTTCTGTGACTTGAGTTAAAATAGTAAATAAATATACACTGAGGAGTTTTGTTCCAGGAGTATAATATAAGTAATATACTTCATGTTCCTAAATTAGAAACACGTTATAAAGAAAACTTGCCTACTTATGAATAACTCAAACATAGGTCATGATATCTTCTTTCATTCATAATTAGCTTTATATATAAGAGTGACTTCTTTTTATTTTAATGATTTGGGCTTGAAAAGTAAAGGTTAAAAAAACAAAAATTAAACTCATAAGCAAGTTTAAAAAATCCTTCTGAGCTGTCTTTCTTTTATGTCTTTTTGATATACTTTCACCTCCCCTAAAATAATTTTTATATTCAATTTCAGTGATACAACATTGGAACTTAGTGTTATGCCAAAAGATGAAGACATTCTCCAAGTGGTAAGTTTTATTTACTCAAATATGCATTGTTCTATATTCTTGAATGTTAATAAAGATCCTTTGAAGATGGCAGGGGACTGAATATAAGATTCTGGGGGAGGGGGGAACCCTGGTTCATTTAGCAGAGTCTAGGATTCTCGATATTTTACCAAAAGACAAATAAACAAACAAAAAACTATTGTCAGTTTTTACAATTAAGTGACATAAGAATGTTTTATGGATTTGACAGTGAGCTTCTGTTGTTGCCATTTGGAATGAGATTCCTAATGAGTTTGCCCCAATGTTGCATCCTAGGTAGTCCTTTGACCAGAAGCCAAAGCTCAGGGTACAAGTGCATATCCCCAGGAATTACTTTTTTTTTCCCTTATCAGAAAAGGAATTTTATGAAAGCCATATTTTAATTTTTCCATATGTATGACTATTTGTAAATTAACCCACCAAGCAGTTTTGGAACAGTATCAGTTCATTCTATTAGAAGTAAGTAAGGTTCACAGTGAATGGAGTCTATACCTTAAAGGAGCAATATGTCAGGGTCTTCAAGAGGAAATGAAACTATATTGAAGATTTTAGCATTTAGCCTAAATTTTTTCCTCATTTTTAGAAAGGAAGTGAATAGATTCCTTAACTCCTTTGTTGAGCTTAAATATTGCTGAAAGTAAAAAGAAAGTAACATACATAAATTTCATTCAAGAAAATAATACTTTTCCTCAATTGACTTTGTAGTTCAGTAGAATAAAATAGCATGACCAAAACCTTTCAAGTAACACATGAAAGCTGACCACTCGATCTAAGAAACGGCAGTGGCCACTGAAAGTTGTGCTTTTTAAATTCTTTTTAGCAAATAATTTTTTTTTTAATTCGAGTACAACAGGGAACTCATGGAATCTTTGTGGTGGAAATGGAAATGGTAGTCGTGTTTTTGTTTTGTAAGGCATTAGTTTGAATTTAGTTCAACATAAGTCCTAAGTAATCTTCTGTAAACATTTTTTTCACAGATATATCACTAAAGCTGATCCTAATGATTCAGTGTATTCATGTAAAATATAATTTACTGAAATCCATGGAGATCTGCCTTGTGTTTTCAAAGCATGTGGATTTTATTTAGGAAGGTTTTTTAGGGCTACCAGATTACCCTTCTTAAGCACACAGTTCTCTTGGCACTGGGGAGTCTCAACAAGGAAGGTGCAACCATCTGGGGTAGTTTTCCTAGGCATAGAGAGCTAGTTGTAGAGTACCTGTCCTGATAATTCAGCGGAATAGAGAGCAGCAGACAAAAACCACTGAAGGCAATGAGAGTCACCAGATTAGAAGTAAATGAGGGCAACGACTCTAGTGTTTCTCCTACACGAAGGACTAAGAGATGAGGCACATATGTAGGGGAGGCTTTACCTTGAATCCTCCTTGGCAATCCCATGACTCAAAGGCAGAATGCATTTCCAAAACAGGACTGTTTGCTCATCTTCAGTAGACTCTTGCCTTGCCAAGGTGAAAGCACCAGTGGGATGCTGTTTACAACAGCGCTCATTTCACAGCATGGCTGGCACTGTCCTGAACTCCTAGGGCAGGAATCAAGCCCAGAACTGCCATCCCAGCCCGCTGTGTGGTCGATGAAGAGCAGCACTGGAAGGAAGCATTGTCTCATTTCATGATCGGTGGAAAAGATGGTTAATTCGTCTGTTGTGTTATATTTTAGTTAAGATGTATATATTTCAAACAAAGGCAGAATACGTTTGTATTTGCAAACAGGAAAAAATTGGCTCACTTGAGTGGCAGGAGCGCACAGATCTTCAGAGTTCATTAGTAAAGGGTTCCAGAAAAATTGAAACAACACTTATTTTTCAAACATCTTATTTGAATTATTTTAATCTTAAGAGATTATAAGCATATGCCCTCAATGATAAAAGAAAACCTCACTTTTAAACCCAGCTTTCGTTCATATTTGAACTCACTGTAATTCACAAAACAATCAAAGGAGTGTATATAATTAATGCCTACTATGCATTGTTCCTAAAGGACATGAGGACTCGGCAACTTCTTTTCTGCATCAATGGTTTTAGCTGGGACATCTATGAGTGTCAATTTTTAAAGCTATTATAAAACACAAAGAGAATCTGGGGTTTCAAAAACCATATGCAGGAGTTCTTCCCTCTAACAGATTCTAGGGTTAAAATGTTTTGTAAGGGCCTTAAATATTTATGTTGGTCTGTTACCCATAGTATATGCGTTTAAAGACATATACTATGAAGTTGAATATTCATTGTAAAGAAGAAGTAAACACGAACATTATTACAGCCATTGTAAAAATTATTTACCCAAGAGGAGGCTTTTCGTAGTTTGTATGTGTTAGTCTGGGCAATAGCAGGACCGTGTCTCCGTGGACTTCTCTTTTCCTGAAGTGACATATGCACCAGCTGTTCTAGAGGTGCTCAGATCATCTTCGAGAGGTGGCATGGAGAATTGAATTTGGTTTAAAGTTTGACTCATGTAAGGATAAGTAGAGAATAATAAATTTCTAATTACAGATGATAGTGATATAATATTGAAAGACATGAAGTAAAATTAAGAATAATTCATTATGGTACTAAACTAGTGCTGGTAATAGTGCTCCTGTACTTGGCAGCCTCATTTGCTAAAGCAGCGTATATTTTCTAGATTAACAATGTGAGTAGTATTACATTCATTGTTAGTCATTTTTGACAGTATTTTATGACAATTTTTTAGATTCTGATATCTTAAGACAGTTTCATGTTTTTAAGGTATTATTACAAAATAAAAAATACTTCGTTTTCCATTTTCAAAGAAACAGAATGGTTTCCTCACCCTTTCAAACGTTGGCTGTGCATGAATGAAGTAGCCACCATCTTGGGGTGTCTGGGTGGCTCAGGGGGTTAAGCGTCTGCCTTCAGCTCAGGTCATGATCTCAGGGTCCTGGGATGGAGCCCCACATCGGGCTCCCTGCTCAGCGGGGAGTCTGCTTCTCCCTCTGCCCCTCCTCCCGTACTCTCTCTCTCTCTCTTGCTCTCTCTCTGTCTGAAATAAATAAATAAAATCTTAAAAAAAAATATCCACCACCCGTCAAGTCACCTAAAGAGTGATGCTGACCAAACAAAACCCTTCGTTGAGTGGGCTCACAATAGAACTAGACCTGGCCGTTCTTTTCAGTGAATGCTTCGTGGTATTCGTGTTGAGGAACTGGCTCAATGGACTCAAAGTTGAATTTTCAGCTGATCAGTTCTGATAGCTGTAGACATTCTTGGGTGTGTCTAGTGTTTGGCCAGGGCACTCCACGCCTACTTTGTGCTGTTCTGTGTCAAACACAGCAAGGCTAAACAGCTTTTCTAGGATGACAGGAAAGAAAGCAGTCGCACGAGGACCTGACCCGAGGCTGGTCTATGACTAAAGCCTGTAACTTCCAGCTGGAAAGTTACCGCAGTCCTTTACTGCCATCAGGTGCAGATGAGGAGTTAGGGGGCTTAGCACAGTCACCCTGTTAGTGTCAGAGCTGTTGTTCTAACTCATCTTTGGACTCTGAGTCCAGTGCTCTGCCCCTCTGTGAATGTGTTGTATAAATTAGAAAATGTAATTTAGTCAAAGTTTTTCTTTAGATTTATTAGAATTGCTTTCAAAATAATTATTTAATGTTCCATAATCAGTATAATATTGTATTTAAAATTAGGTAACCATTTGTCAAGTGTGCATGAAGGTGGTCCTGCCTCGAGTAGGGAAGCAAGAATAGGACTTCTGGAGGGTTCTTTCATATTTTGCAATTTTGCGTTTACTTTGCTCTTTTTCAAAATCATTATAGGAATAGTTACATGCTTGATAGAAAAGTTACAAATAATTTCAAAAGTTATAAAGTAGGCACACCATCCCCTTTACCCACACCCCACTGTGTCATGTTTGCCATGTGCTTTATTATATAGGCAGACATGTAATTATTTTTTTATCATAAGTAAAAATGGTATTAAATTAATAGGTCAGACTGTTAAAGGTGAAATGGTAGGGAGGAATTTCAATCTTACCAACTTAGTTACTCTGCAGGTTTTTTTTGTGGGGTTTTTTTTGTTTGTTTTTACCACTTATTAGACAATAATCATGCAATAATAATAGTATTGTAATAATGACAGGCTTGGTAATAGTGATTTTGATGCAACTGCACTGAAACTGAGATTGAAGATTATTTTGGGGCTAAATTACTGTTAGATACTATACATATAATCAAGATCCAGACCGTTAATATTAAATTTCATTTAATATGCTCTTTACAATTTTAACTGCAAATGCAGAGAGAAAGAAAGTATGTGAGCGGGGCAGGGGGCAGAGGGAGAGAGAGAGAATCTTAAGCAGGCTCCACACCCAGCAGAGCCCCACCCCGGACTCCATCTCACGACTCTGAGATGATGACCTGAGCCGAAATCAAGAGTCAGACTTATTTTTTTTTTAAGATTTTATTTATTTTGAGAGAGGGAGAGTGAGCGAGCAAGAGCAGGGCAGGGGTAGGGGTAGATGGAGAGAGAGATTCTTTTTTTTAGAGATTTTATTTTTTATTTATTTGATAGAGATAGGAAGAGAGCACAAGTAAGCAGAGTGGCAGGCAGAGGGAGAGAGAGCATCAGGCTCCCCGCTGAGTAGGGAGCCACACGCAGGGCTCGATCCCAGGACCCTGGAATCATGACCTGAGCTGAAGGCAGCTGCTTAACCAACTGAGCCACCCAGGCGCCCTGGTGAGAGAGATTCTTAAGCAGACTCTGTGCTGAGCGCAGAGCCCAAGTCAGGGCTTGATCTCACAACCCCAGCCAAAACCAAACCAAGAGTCGGTCACCCAACCAACTGCGCCATCCCAGTGCCCTGAGAATCAGGAACTTTTAAATAGATAAACAGGCTGTTTTTTACTGTTCATGAACTGTGAGAATATATAAGGAAATTCAGTAATGCTCTTAAATGAATTCATGTTTATTCATCTCAATTATATCTGCTTACATTAGACAGAAGTCGTGTCTGCGTAGGATATCCTGTTTAGTTAGTCCACTGTTAATGCATGGTCCCTGTGTATGTATGTGAGGACCCACTTGGCATAACTTTACTCAGAAGGGAGGACCCACGAATATAGGCTATTTAGTATTTAAAGCCGTTACATAGGAATCGTACAGATGTTTGAAGTATGTCAGATATTTCTTCAAGTTTTTCATAGTTCCTGTCATATATCTTCATTACCCCCAAATCTGAATAAAGACAGTATCTCTAAATTATTAGTTCTAAGACAGTACTTCCCAGCAGAAATTTCTAGTTGTATTAAAACCCCTTTGAAAAAAATGGATTCTGTGGCCGAATAAGCTTGTCATTTCCCTTTGAGTCTTACGACGTACATGAATGTGCATAGTAGAGGCTTTGAGAAGTCAGGAAGCCTGCCAATCAGTCCTTTGCTACATCATTGACCATAGAGAATGCTCTCCTCCTCCTCCTCCCTTTTGGGTGATGCTTAATAAAATTGCACAAACACACTGTGGGAAATACTGTACCGGAGTGTTCACTCATCCAGACACAATCTTCCTGCCATGGAAAAGTCTTGAATATAATCAGCATGAAAAAGATAATCTTTTTGTGTCAGTGGCATATAACTCAACATGTATATTTTGACTGACTGTATCCGTGCCTTAAAAATATTATGGCATGCGTGTTTTCTTGTATCTACTCATTCAGTTTTTCCACATTGCATCCTGGCTTATGTTCTATAATATTCAGTATCGGTTTTAAAGAATTCCTCTGGAAGTAACATGTTTATGTCCATTCAGTCATCATTTCCCTAAGCCAGTAACACAGACAAAAGGTACAGGAAAAGACCTTAATTTTTGAGTGAAACATGTTTAATCAAACAGTCATCCTTTCTCTCCCAATCATCGGGTACAAGACAGCTGCAGTCAGCTGACAGCTCGTGGTTGTGCTCTGATTTACAGGGGAAGGAGGAGGTTGTACTATTTTAAATGCATAATAGAGCATTCATTTCGTCATCTGGAAGCAGGGCTGGAAGAAGCTCAGGGGAAATGAGAGACATCGTGTTGCTGTCGTGGAAGGGAGGTTTGGGGCACATCATCCAACAGCAGAGCCGAGTGAAGAAAATAGCCGTTAGGAAAGCCTGTCACCACACGTATTTTGTTTTCAGAAATGGTAGACAGCCCAAATGAGAACCAGATAAAAGCCCGAGAAAAAGATGCTCAGAAGGATACTGAAGTTATTCTTTATGCTCCACTGCCCTTTACTTCTCTTGGTACCTTCCAGAGTAATCAGTATAGATGTATTTTTAGCTTGCTGTTTCCAGCATCAATATGACAACATGATTCTGTCTTTATATCAGTAAGCAGCTTCTACTATGTTTTCCTATTTTCTGCTAGCTACAGTTTACAAAGGATGTCACAGCTCTGGTAAGAAATGCACAGAAGCCATTTCCTTGCTTTTTTAAAGTTATGTTCTATAGAGATTTGTAATAAGCCAACCTACTAAAGCTGTCAGTATGCTTAGAGAAACCCCTCCATGGTGTGATGTTAATCTTACTAATTTGCAGAATGTGTTGTGGTTTCTGATTTTCTTTATTTTTTTGTTTTTATGTTTGGTTTCTTTTGATTCCTGTGCATAACTGGTGTTAAAACATAACATTTACCTGTATGTGGATTTTTTAAATTTATTTTTTATTTTTTTAAGAATCTCACCCTCTCTCTTTCCCTAGTACTTTGCTGTTGTGTTTGTGGCTGCAATTGAGCTTTGCAAGCTTAGATGTCTAATGCAAAGATAGGATATGATGATGGATGTGAATTAAGCTTGTTTTGATTAGAGGAGGATATGTAACATGATACCACACCTCACTGTCTCAGATGCTGACCTAGTCCTCAGTTACTATCAATTAGTTCTGTTTTATTGCATCTCTATCTTTAATTTCAGTTATTTTGAAGTTGTGAAATACGTTGCTAGATAGTTCCATAAATAATGGATAAAAAAAGAATTTGAGCTGCATGCCTGCCTGTTAGTAATAGAGAAATGTCTCCTCCTCGTAAGTAAAAGAGACCACATTTGTGCACTATAATTTTGCATTAGCTTAAAATAAAAAATAAAAGTTGTATACAGAAAGATGAATTACTTTTTTTCGTATTTTCGTGCCTTTAATTTTCATGCTCAATTTAAACATCCATGTTTTCTTTTATTTTTAAATATTTAAGTATGTAGCATGGCTTAGGACTTAATTATCAAAATGGCTTATTTTTAAGGACTAGGTATTCATTAATTGACAAGACACTGCTCAATATGTCACATTTAATTTATGTTAGCAGTAGCGCTTACAGTAAAAATGTATTTGGTTAAGATTTTTAATATCTTCACCTTCATTCTGGCAAAAGATCAAAATGTTCTTTTGCTGAGATTTATCAGGCAGCCATTTAACCTGTCAAATGCTGGAAGATCATAAAACGTGAATGGGGAAGATTTTAGAAGCCCCAAGGCTATCTCTAATTGGCTGGGTGGGGGGAGAAACTGGTGTGTTTCAATCTTTTGAAAAAACAGACAGTCGTAATTTATATCTGTTGCAAATTCTGCAGTTTGATTTCTGAAAGACTAGCCCTTTTCTGAATGTGTGGAGCATCCTTATGTTGTGTCTGCATGCTTACTTTAGCGAATGCCATTTAGGAGCAAGATAGGGCACTGTAAACTAAAACAGTCCATTGCAATAATGGAAATTGTTGTTCTTCTTATGCATCTTAAATGACTCTTTTTTCTCCTTCGCACATAGGCGTATTCTCAAGATGCCTACCTGAAAGGCAACGAAGCCTACAGTGGCAATGCCCGCAATATCCCCGAACCTCCACCGATCTGCTATCCCTGGCTGCCGTCTGCCCCCTCAGCCATGGCACAGCCAGTTGAAATATCTCCTCCAGATTCATCGTCGAGCAAACAGCAAGCCAGTACACCAGTCCTGACGCAGCCTGGCAGGGCCTATAGAATGGAAATACAAGTGCCTCCGTCACCAACAGATGTTGCAAAGTCGAACACAGCAGTGTGTGTTTGCAACGAAAGTGTAAGGACTGTCATTGTACCTTCTGAGAAGGTTGTAGATTTGTTAACTAATAGAAACAACCATACAGTTCCTGCACATAGAACCGAAGAGGTGAGGTATGGCATAAACGAGCAGACCTCGTTGAAAACAGTGTCAAGAACCACATCACCGTCATCATCGATTCCCGCTGCCCATCTCATTCATCAGACTGCAGGCTCCAGACCATTGGAACCTCCGGGAATTTTACTTAAATCTGGCAATTACAGCGGACATTCGGAGGGAATCCCAAGCAGTAGACCTCAGGCTGTGGATTCGCCTTCCGTGTCTGTTAATCACTATTCTCCGAATTCCCATCAGCACATAGACTGGAAAAACTATAAAACTTACAAAGAGTATATTGATAACAGACGATTGCACATAGGTTGTCGGACAATTCAAGAAAGACTAGATAGTTTAAGAGCAGCATCTCAGAGCACAACAGATTATAGCCAGGTGGTGCCAAACCGCACTACTTTGCAGGTACGACGTCGAAGCACCTCTCACGATCGAATGCCCCAGTCTGTTCAGATCCGGCAGCGCAGTGTGTCCCAGGAGAGGCTGGAGGATTCTGTGTTAATGAAGTATTGTCCACGAAGTGCATCTCAAGGAGCACTGACCTCTCCATCTGTTAGTTTTAGCAATCATAGAACTCGTTCCTGGGATTACATCGAGGGACAGGGTGAAACCTTAGAAAATGTCAATTCTGAGAGTCAAATGCCCGATTCAAATGGAGAACGAAAGCAGACCTACAAGTGGAGTGGATTTACCGAGCAGGATGATAGACGAGGGATTTATGAAAGACCCAGGCAGCAAGAAATGCACAAGCCTTTTCGAGGGTCGAATTTTACCGTGGCTCCGAGCATCATTAATTCTGATAATAGGCGAATGCCTGGCAGGGGAGTGGGGTCTGTGTCTCAGTTTAAAAAAGTGCCACCAGATCTAAAAACACTGCAGTCCAACAGAAACTTTCCAACCACTTGTGGAATGTCACTGCCTCGAGGTGTTTCGCAAGACAGGTCACCTCTTGTGAAAGTCCGAAGTAATTCCCTGAAAGCGCCTTCTACGCATGTCACAAAACCATCATTTAGCCAGAACTCATTTGTTTCTGTCAAAGACCAAAGACCAGTCAATCACTTGCATCAGAACAGTCTGTTGAATCAGCAGTCATGGCTGAGAACCGAAAGTGCCCCCGATCACCAGGTGGAGACTGGGAAACCCCCCTCTTTGTCTGGAGCTCCCGCAAAGCCTGCCCCTCACACGACTGAGAACTCCAGCGCTTTGGATTTAGAATTATCCGTCACTCAGAGAAGTCAGGACTCAAATCTTCCAGAGGCTGAAATTCAGGAGTCAGATTCTTCAGATAATAGAGAAACTGTCGTCCTCAGAGAAAAGCCTCCATCCGGTCGTCAGACGCCACAGCCTCTACGGCATCAGTCTTACATCCTGGCGGTAAATGACCAGGAGACCGGGTCAGACACCACCTGCTGGCTGCCCAACGATGCGCGCCGCGAGGTCCATATAAAACGGATGGAGGAAAGGAAGGCCTCAAGTACCAGTCCACCTGGGGATTCCTTGGCATCCATCCCGTTTATAGGTGAGCTCACGTGTAGTCTGTGGCTACTGTGTCACGTGGGTCACACATCTTTCCAGAAAGGTGTTCTTTCTAGTGCAACAGACACAAACATTTTACACTGATTTAAAAATATTTGTCCTGAGTTCCCTGAACCGTGCTAAAACCAGAGCCATAAGCTTTAACCCTCAAAAATTATTTCAAGTGACAGGTTTCCTTTTTTATTGTAACATTATGTACTCAGTACCTTTCTTTTCTTTCCTTTCTTTGTCTCTCTCTCTCTCTCTCTCTTTTTTTTGGGGGGGGGTGATGAAACAAATTTCCACTGTCTGGGGCCAAGGGACCCAGCAAACCAAATGGTACCTGGTTGATGATTCATCTGGATCAAAAGCCAAGTCGAGCAGTTTTAATAATTAGTAATCAGCCTTTTATTTAAACAGTGCTTTTGACTTTATTATTTCCTATTTCTTTGGGCCGAATGGATAGACCTACTCATTGTCAAGTTACTTTGTTTTAGAGGAAATCTTGGGATAGAGTTGGAAAAAATGACGCAAATTACAAGCAGTGTAGAAGAGCTAGTACATCTCCTTAGGCCTGCGGCTGCTCCCACACACCCCGGGTCTGTTCCCCACGATGCGGCCAGTGTGATGTTATGAAAATGTAAATTAGATCGTGACACTCCTCTGACCAGACCCTCTGTTTACTTTCCCCGTTAGCCAGAATAGAATCCCAACTCCTGCCCTGGCCTGAGGGGCCCTCCATGGTATATGCCCCCCACCACCACTGCACCTCTCTGAGCCCATCTCCTGTCTTCCGTGTTCCTGCAGCCTGTCTTCAGCCGCCCTGGCCTCCTTGCGCTTGTGGAGCGCGCCAAGCATGCCTCAAGGCCCTGGCACTGCCAGTTCCCAGCCCCGGGACACATTCCACCAAGAGTCACAAGACTTTCTTCCTTGCTGCATTGGGGTCTGAGCTCAAGTGTTACCTTATCAAAGAGGCTGTTCCTCACCAGCCTGTCTGCAGTGGGTCCCCCCCACACGTACACAGCACCTGACATTCCCTGTCCCCATCTGCCACTTTATCTTCATATCACTTGTTTCCGCTGGGCATGTTTTATATTTCTTGGTACATGTTTCTCTGCAGAGCTAAGTTATAAGCTGCACGAGAGCCAGGCTTTTAGAGCTTTTGTCCACTTTTGTAACCTTAATACCTAGAACAGTGGCTGGCATATAGAAGGCACTCAGTAAACACTGGTTGAAATGATAGGCTCATGGTAATTTTTGAGATGACGGTTAAGTCTATAGCAAAATCAAAAGAAGAGTTCCCATGATAGTTACTGTACACCTCCAACCCCTAATCCACTAACAGGATTATCGTATGTGTCCTTAATGTTACCTTTATCTAATAATGAGAAGTTTAAGCTGCAGAGAGGTTAAAGGACTTCCCTAAAGTGACACAATTAATAAACAGTAGAGACTGACACTGGGCCGGCTGGTTCAGCCTCCTCACAGAGCACAGCTCCAGAGCCCACCATGTATATAGATGCATTGTGGTGAGCGCCCCCTGGAGTTGTGGGATGCAGGGGCCTTCTTTTGAGGCCAAGGCCATACTCATCCTCACCCCGTTACCCTATGAGTTCATGAAGAGTTCTCCATAATTTTATAGTATAGTGTGCTTCTCTTTGAGCAACATTTTAGGGTTTTTCTCTTCTAGAGAAATTTTCTAAATCTACTGAGCTATTGGACTGTCAGGCAGCAGTATCAAAGTCAGCTTTTGAGAAAGTTCTATGTAACTTAACATTTTTTTTATTAATAAGATATATTCAAGGGCGCCTGGGTGGCTCAGTGGGTTAAAGCCTCTGCCTTCGGCTCAGGTCATGATCTCAGGGTCCTGGGATCGAGGCCCACATCGGGCTCTCTGCTCAGCAGGGAGCCTGCTTTCTCCTCTCTCTCTGCCTGCCTCTCTGCCTACTTGTGATCTGATCTCTCTCTCTCTGTGTCAAATAAATAAATAAAATCTTAAAAGAAGAGATATATTCAAGTTGTAAACATTTGTGGGGAATCTCAACCTAAATTGTACCCATGTTTATATCCATACCCTTAAATCTAAGCTCAGAGAATAGAACTTTGCCCTAAATGGAACCTTATACATCATCTAGATAGTTTATAGAAAGTAACTGAGAAAGTAACTGAGGACTAATGATTGTTTCATGCTTTTTTTTTTATACATACAAATCCCTCCATCTTGTGACTGTATTTGATAAGCCTATGAGATCTTACCAGAATAATGACATCATATTTTCTTCCTACCTAATAAGAATAATATAATCAGATTATATTGGAATAATAAAAAATGTGCTGGCTATATCTGTTAATATTTCTTCCTAGTTATCTATCTATCCTTTGACTAGAACAAGTCGTTTATTACTAAAGAGAGAACATTAGCTAAAGTATAAAATAAAAATGTATCTAATTCTATATCCATATAGATTTAGAGAAATGATTAAGCTATTTTGTTTATTCACTAAAAATAAAAATGCTCATTACTAGCTCTGATCAATTCTACTTTAAGTACTTCTTAGCACAATTTTTATATACCTCCTAAAACCTTCATACTGTGGTATGTCACTTATACCATAACCTGTGGGATAGGACAGGATAAAAAGCTGAAATACAAACACAGAATTTTCTCACTGTGTTTCCATATGTAAATGTTGTGCATTGATGTAAGCATTCTTAAAAGTTTCTAGGCCCCTGGGTGGAATAATGCCAGGCCTTCTGAATTGTTACAGCATTTTAATGGGTCTTATAAAATTGTATGCCATTTGGAGTAAAGGCATTAGAAAGTATTTTAGTATTTATCTAAGTTTTGGAAAACAATATCAAAAAAGTGTAATTTCTTTTGCTTAAATACCTGCCATTTTACTGTGAAAAGCTTTTAGCTCTTCGATTAACTAAAATCCTTTAACCTTGAAGTCCAATTGAATTGAATCGGATACTTACTGGTCCTGCCACTTTAAACCAACTTAAAGCTTTTAAAGCTTGTGAGATATATACCTAGATTACTAGATTATATATACCTAGACTTACTAGAGACTGTATTGTTGAATATGTAAACAACCAATCCATAAAAGAACTTTTAGATTTCATTAAATATACATTCCATAATTTAGTCAATATTGAAATCCTTTTATTATTGAGCTTTAAAGTGTTATCTGACTGATAGGTGTTTCTCTTTCCAATCTATTTTTTAAATTATATATATGTGAATATAAGATATGAAATTTATATATATATAAAAGTGGGATATAGATATATAATTTTATATATGTTTGAAAGTGGGATAGACATCAGCATTGAAATGGAGTAAAAGAGCAGAAGCAGTTTGTTCAATCCATATTTTTAGTAAAAATTATACACACACACTCATGCTGTTTTGGAAATATGCCCCGCGCGGGGTTTGAATTCACGACCCTGAGATCAAGACCTGAGCTGAGGTCAAGAGTCGAACACTCAACTGACTGAGCCACCCAGGCGCCCCTCCATATACACTTTTACACTAGTCACCAATTCTTCCAACTTATACAAATTTACTCCTCCCCTTGCAACATATAGTTTATTCCAAAGCATGTTTGAATATTATGCTGTTAACATTCCTTAAATGATAGTGTAACTTGGGAAGGGGGTAGGGTTACCTCTTCATAGCAGAGGTGAAATAAAAAGCAAAGGTACTTCAAGGAATGGACTGTTTAGCCATAGTCTATGCCAAAAAATTCCAGTAATTTCACTGAGTTTTATAAAATTATCCTCAGCTATAATTTTAAAATACAAACTACATTGATGTCATGCTTTCTTTGTGTAATTATTTGAATGGTGAGAAAAAAAATTCCTCGTAACCCAGCTCATTTTAGAAGAGGCCTGTTTTGCTCTGTTCTAACCTGCCGCTCTGGACAGTAGGTCTCATGAGGAGTTATGTTTGTTTGTGAAGGGGAACTACAAACACTCTGTGTTCTATGTTTGTGTTGGTTGGAATTCTCTTGGTTACAAATGGTAGAGAGTTTTTTCATATTAGCTCATGCCACAAAGGAATGTCGGCTCACAGTGAAGAAGTTTTGGGGTAGACCTAGTTCTGTGTATGGCTGGATCTGGATACTCAAGTGATTTGGCATCAAGATTGTGTATCTCTTTCTCAGTTTTGATTTCTTCATTCTCAGATACTTTTTCTCCACATGGTAGAAAAGATGGCCTCTGGCAGCTCAGTTTACTGATTTTTATAGTTCTTGTTCCCCAAGGAAGGGAAGAAAAAGACCGTATTTTTTTCAGTATCCATATATCAAATACGATGGAGAGACTGTGACCGGTCCTGACTGGATCGGATTCTTTGCCCTTGGCCCGTCACTGTGGACTCAGTGAACGAGGTCCTTATGAGGGGTCAGGCCTGGCATGTATGCCCATCCACAGAAAGGCGAGCACTCTGGAAGCCCCTCTGAACCCCAAAGATAGAGATGGGCAGCTAGCAGCATATATTCTCTGCAGTCATCTTGCAGAAGATGAAGAGGAACAAATAGGTTTAAGATCATCATGAGATGAAAATATCTGCCAGGGGGCTCCTGGGTGGCTCAGTTGGTTAAGCAACTGCCTTCCGCTCAAGTCATGATCCTGGAGTCTGGGGATCAAGTCCCACATCTGGCTCCCTGCTCGGTGGGGAGTCTGCTTCTCCCTCTGACCTCCCCCGTCTCATGTTCTCTCTCTCTCTCTCTCTCTCAAATAAATAAAATCTTAAGAAAAAAAAGAAAGAAAGAAAAGAAAATATCTGCCAGGTTATGAGATGAAAAACAGCTGTCCTATTTTACTTGGTTTCATTTTGTTATTTCATTAGTAGTCAGGTTTTCACAAGGTTTTTTTTTTTCCACATTCTTATTAGGCTTTTGCATTTCTTCCATGATTTGTCTTTTCATGTGCTTTGCTCTTCTTCTGTTATGATTTTAGTTGTTCCTATTTATACGAGCTCTCAATACATATCAGGGCTTCCGTGTTTTTTCTTTGTTGTTTGAAAAGTAATTCTAAGAGTTATAAAGTTTTACAGTATAATTAATTGATTTTGTACCTGTCTATATTTTTCTTTTTTTTAAAGATTTATTTATTTGAGAGAATGAGAGAGAGCGGGGGGAGGGATGGAGGGAAAGGGAGAGAGAATTCCAAGCAGACTCCATGCTGAGCAGAGTCCAATGCAGGGCTCGATCCCAGGACCCTGAGATCATTACCTGAGCCAAAACCAAGAGTCGGACACTTAACTGACTACGCCACACAGTTGCCCCTATATTTTTCTTGATTTGTGAAATCTTACAGACATTCTTCTAGAATTTTAATTGAAAGAGATAACAGTGTAAGTTTTTTATTCAGATATGAATCATCAGCTTAAACATAATAACTTGTAGTATTCTTCCTTTGGAAAAAATCCGAATTGAAACATGGAGTATATATTTTCTGTGAGAATTAGTTCTTTATCTATTTTTGGAAGACAGTATTTTCCAAAAATACATAAAAATTTTGGGCATTTGGGTCTGTCCTTTTTTACAGATTAAGAAACAGTGATCACTTTGAATTTGAATATATAACAATTTCAGTGTCCTCTCCACCTTTTCTTTATTGTGAAGAGCTATGGGGCTTTTAGTGAATAAAGTAAATTAAGGCTTCAGATGTTCAGTCCATCCTTTGATTATGTAGTTAAGTTTATCATGAGGGATTATGCCACTTGATAATAAAAGTCTGTAGCCTTGATAGTTCATAAATGTGTTCTGCATGCATTACTTAACATCCTAATGTAGTATGTGACATGCCTCACACAAAGTTGATCAGTTATTCTCATCTGAAAAAATATTTAAGTTTGATTATTTTGAAATATAGAAATTCATTGAATATCTGACAGCACCCTGGTTTTTTTCTTTGGACAACTAAATAGTGCACATTTTCTTACAGTGGAAAATGAGATAAGCCTGAATCATTCTTGTTTGTACATAATCTACACATTGGTTATAATGAAAGCATATGTTAAAATTAGGGTTTTAAAACTCAAATTAATGATTATGACAGCAATGGTATTTTTAAAACAATAGAAAGTTCTCATATTTTTACAAGGAATGAAGAATTGGGTTTATTAAAGTACAACTCATAAATGTGAGGTAATGTAATTCTTTGTTTTTTAAAAGTATAGCTAGTTTTTCCTTGTCTCTTTTTAACATTGTAGTAAATATACTCTAAAGAGTGAAGCAGCACTGAAGTGTGTAAGCACAGGGCTCTAGCCTCCTACATAGCCTCTCCATTCACCCTTGCTCCCTGGAGCACGTGGGTGTCTGTCTCACTCCTTTTTGGTCACATATGCTTAAAGCAGAGATTATTTCAACCCAGTGTAATACAGAAATTTCCTCCAAAATATAGTAAGTCAAAAGAGATTGAATGCATACCTCTAGGAAGTCCAGAGTCATAAGAAAAAATTGTCTTTGAAATTTTGTTTAATACTTAAGCCATGAACATTTTGAATTTCACTCTGTGATATTTAATTTTAATAAATAAATAAATGTAGAAATGTTTTAAATTACTTTTGCAAGGTCTGAAATTGTCTTGAAAGACTTCTCCCATGGCATTTCCTAGGCATTCTTTGACACATGTGTTGCCTACCACTGTTGGGAATGTTTTCTCTACAGAAGTTTCTTCCTGCTATTAATACTCTCAGTACTACATGTACCACATAATTTCTAAAGAATACATATTTTCCCATTCATAACCATGCATCTGAATCCATAACAGATTGGGGGCCCAAGCAGACCCCAGAGGACCCAACTTACTTCATACACATGTATCATTTGAAAAAGTTGGTTAATTTGTGGTAATTTACATCATAATGACAGTTGTAAAGAATATTATAATCTTCAGTAAAATTAAATTTTTATCCTTATTGAATTGATTTAAAATTATCTTCTTTTGAAAAAAAAATTCCATGCTCACTTACATAGGATATTTAGTTGTCATAAACTTAGTAAACTTGATTCATAGAGAAATTTTAAAAATGTTTTCTAGTGATAAAATATAAAGAGCTGCTTTTAAAGACTTTGTAAAAACATAAAATAAGCTTAAGATAGAATTTACATATTTAAGCTGTAAATGTTATAGTTTTGTATCATTATTAGTCATCTTGGTGAAAATACTAACCATTAAAATGATAGAGCATTCTTAGAATTTGGTCAAAATTCAAATAGTTTGATCTTCTAAATCAAGAAGTCAAAAGTCTGTTTCATCATTATAGTATATTCTTTATAAAGGGTGTTGTTATAATTTTCTAAGACTTAAGGCATTTGATTTTAGGGAATATAGTTCTGGCATTCTATTAAATTACACTCTCCTGGCCTAGAATGTTAGAATTTAAGCCATTGATGTTTTTATAAGAGTAAGAATTTTGAACAGAGCTCTTACTCACCAATTTGGAAAACAAATATAATTTACACTTCTAGATTAAAAATTCTAATTTTTAGAATTAAATTTTAATTGGGTCCACATTCTGTCCCTGTGGCTCAGTAACTTTACACAAGTTACTTAAACTGTCTGTTTTGGCTTCTTCATTGTAAAATAGTACTTACTCTGTAGGATTTCATAAGCATTAAATGAAAACTATATTTAAAGTATTTAGAATGGTGCTAGTACCTACTAAGCTCTATGCATATATTAGCTATTATTATTACATATGCACGCATATGGCATTTCTGCTCTTGACAGATAGTGACAGGCTTTTGAGAAGCTTAAAATTCATAACATCTAAAACATCTATGTTTTTACAGGGGCACCAAGGCATCTGCTCAGGGGGACAAGTGGGGATTTCTCCTCTGGACGAGGGCCAGCATTTGCTTAGGGAGAGGGCGCCTATTCCTGATTTGCACAAAAGTGCCAGACAGACTACCAGTGCCTATCTCAGTCCATTCGGGCCGCTGAACACCACAGACTGAGCAGCTTAAACAATAGCCATTTATTCCCCCCAGTTCCAGAGGCTGGAGGTCCAACATCCAGATGCCCACAGACTTGGTGTCCGATGAGGTCCTGATTCTTGGTTCATAGAAGTTGTGTCCTCAAATGGAGGAAGGGCCAAGAGATCTCTCTCAGGCTACTGTTTGAAGGGCACTAATCCAATTCATGAGGGCTCCACTGTCCTGACCTTATCAGTTCCCAAAACCCCACCTTCAGATTCCATCACATTAGAAATTAGGTTTCAAGATGAATTTTGGGGGGGAACACAAACATTTCATCTGTACCAGTGGTCTTGATAATGTGTAACTTTTTCTGGAAGCCATAAACTGTCCTTTCTCATTTTTCTACAAAAATTGAAGATACACTTAAGTGTTTGTGCACAGGAAAGTTTTAGAGGACTTGATACTCTGAAAGGTAAGCCTCAGCCAAATTACCTTGCTTAGCTTCCTGAAATGAAGACATTTAAAATTGGGAAAGTAATTCTTCTAGGGTGGTACATGATTACTGTTCTGCTTTCATAGGTTCAAGTTGTGAATACCTGTAACTTTGGTATCTTGATTATCTGTTAGTGAAATTATTAATTGTTGGTAGAACCAGCAACTTATTTAATTTCTTAGACCATATTCTCAGAATTATTTGTAATTACTAGAGTAATAACTATATAAGAGTTTTAACAGACAAGTATGGTATTTATTGGTGCTTTAGTGGCTAAGTGTTAAAATCTGTATCTGTTTTTTTAAAATAGTGAATATTGATTATTAATAATTAGATCATTTAGCATTCTATTATTTTGTTTCTTTTCCTTAAACTTTTTTTTAAGTAAACGCTAAGCCCAGTGTGGGGCTTGAACTCACAACCCTGAGATCAAGGGTTGACTGAGCCAACCAGGCATCCCACCAATATTTATTTTCATTTTATTTTCTAGATGAGCCAACGAGCCCCAGCATTGATCATGACCTTGCACACATCCCCGCTTCTGCTGTCATCTCAGCCTCCACCCCCCAGGCACCCCAGGCACCCTCCATAGCAATGGTCCCACCCAGCCTCACCACGTCGGCTCCTTTAATTCGCCGCCAGCTCTCCCATGACCAGGGTACGTTTCAGTGAGTGGCTGTGCAAACCATCTCTCTTTCTCAGTTTTCCACTTAGAACACTATGACAAACTGTGATCTCCTCATTATGAAAAGGATCTAGAAACCACCTGCAGATGTCTAAATGTTGGCTTTTGATTACAGAATCTGTCGGACCTCCCAGCCTGGATGCCCAGCCCAGCTCAAAGACCGAAAGATCAAAATCCTATGATGAGGGCCTGGATGATTACAGAGAAGATGCAAAACTGTAAGTCTCAAGCGTATCATTTTAAATATTTGTTTGTGGGTGTTCAGCATGACATCGGCCTATAAATACTGAATTTTAATGATTTCTTTTATACTCTTAACTTTATAACATTAGAAATGCAAATAAAAAATAAAATAGTTAACCCATAATATATTCAGTTGAATTTTTAAAATTAATATTTGAAAATCAGTAATACACAAATATAATGCAAAAAATATTTGTATTAAATAATCATTGCTACTGTAGGCCTCTGGCCACCCAGATCTCTCTCAGACATAATTATGTACTGTTTTCTGAGCTGTTCTCTGCATAAAATCATACATATGTTTACACAGGCTTATATGTGTGTGTACATATTCTAATTATTTTTATAAACAAATGATAGATGCCGTGCACACTGATCATGGCAATCATCCAGTGTGTCTATTCCTGGCTCAGCTTTCTCCTGTTTGTTTTCATTCTCCGCCAAATAGTTTTACCAAAATACATCTAACGGTCATTCTATATTCTATAAATAGACATTTAGATTGATTGAATGTTATGCTACTGCAAACAATACTTCAGTGACTATATTTGTATATAGTTAATTTAGTATATAAGTGAGTATGGTTGGAAGAAAGATTGTTACATCAAGGGGGTGTGTATTTTTTATATTAATAAACATTGTCAGCCGCTCTCCATAAAGCTTATACCAAATTACCTTCCCACCAACAGTGCACAGAAGTCTCTGCCCCTCACCAGTCCAGAGTGTTGTTTAACATTTGATTTTTTGTAAATCCAATGGTATCACATTGTAGGGTTTTTTCTTTTTGGAAAATTTCTTATTAATTGACTATTGTTTCATATATATTTAAGAGGTATTTCTATTTTCCCATGAACTGCTTGTTCCTATCTTCTACCCATCTCTGTACTGCTCTTCCTTATTGCCTTCTGGAGGCTCTTTTATTAGAGGAAACTAGCTCGTTTCTGAGATAATTGTTGAAAGTCTTTTCCCAATTCAGTATTTTTCATTGGATTTTCTTTTTTTTTTTTTTAAGATTTTATTTATTTATTTGAGAGAGAGAGTGAGTGAACAGACATGAGCTGGGGGAGAGGCAGAGGGAAAGGGAGAAGCAGACTCGCCACTGAGCGGAGAGCCTGTCACGGGGCTTGATCCCAGAACCCTGAGATCATGACCTGAGCCGAAGGCAGCCGCTTAACAGACTGAGCCACCCAGGCACCCTTCATTGGATTTTCTTAAGTTTTTTTTAAACTGTACAAAAACATTAAACTTTTTCTTTGCAGTCAAATTTAGGATTTTTTTTAAATGGCCTTCAGATTTTGAGTCATATTGAAAAAGCTTTTCCTCCCGAATTACAATAAAATTCTTCTATATTTGCCTCTCAAATTTATGTTTTTCTTTGTCTTTTTTGTGTGTGTGTATTACGACTTTGATTTACCTGGAGTTCATTTTATTCCAATTAGTGAGATAAAGGGCCAGCTTTGTATTTTCTAATGTCTCTCACTTGTTCCCAAAGCATCTATTGAATGTTACATTTTTCCCACTGATATTTCATCTTTATTATATACTAAATTATTATATAGTAAATTATATACTAAATTATTAAATACTAAATTATTAAATTGTTTTAGTTTTAGCCTCCATTCTGTTCAGTTGACTTATCTGTCTACTCACATACACCAGATTCTGTTCGTTGTAGTGGTTTTATAATATTTTTATTATCGATGGGACCATTCCCTCATTACTTTATGTTTTTTTCTAAATTCTGGCTATTTCTGTTGATTTTACTATTTGAATTTTAAAGTCAATTTTCTAGTTCTTGAATCTTTTTGTATATTTTTAGCAGCACAGTGTTTTAATTTATACAGTTAAGGAACATTGACGTTTTATGATTTTGAAACTTCAAAGAACAATTTGGTTTTTTTTCAGTATTTTTGTATGGATTCTCTGAAGCTTCCATCTGATGATTATTTATATTCCAATAATAGCAGCTTTTTCTTGACCAGCTACACAGGGGAAGTTTGTGTGGGGCATGGCCACAGCAGTGGTCCAGACTAGCAGGAATTGTTCTGATGATGCAGAGTAGAATTTGTGAGCTCTCTTAACCTTTACTTCTACCTCACTAAAAAGATATCGTAACTGCCGCACTTCAGAGTCTGCTTCACCCTGCACCAACCGCACACTGCTTCCCGCAAAGATGACAGGACCGTGTGTTTTCTCCTTCGTTTTCATAGCCTCTTGATATCATTGGCGATGAGTGAGGCTCCTGTGACTGGCTCCGGCACCCTGTTTCCCATTGTTCCAAACAATGGAAGGTTTTGGTCTTCAGAGAGCAGTGCACTGCAGTTTTATCTGAGATATGCCACCAGTGGTGTCCTCTCCCTGTATCCAACCCTTCCTTCGCCGCATTTAACCCCCCATCTTCATGTCCATCTTCATGTATCTGTTGCCGTCCGGAGTTACAGGTGTCTCCTGATCGTGCCGGAGATGGAGTTTGCGTATCTGTTTCTGGCTGTCTTGCTTGGGGGAGTTTGAAAGGGGAGGGTAGTGCCATCCTCAGTCATGTCTTCCAATCCTAAATTCCTTAAAATGAATTTTGAATTAAAAAAATAAGGCTTTGTCCCCTAAATTGTTTTGAATAGTGAAACTGAACCTATCTTCAGAAGCCCTAAGTCTTTTCAGTGGCAGCAGCTGGTCTCATACCGAAGCATCCCGAATGCGGTTGGCAGGAGGAGTGGCAGGCCCGGACTGGCCCTGACTGTGTTCTCCCTACCACATTGTCCATTGTTACTAACATTGCGGGACCCCTTAATAGAGCATTGCAACTATGGCTAACTAATCATTTATCCTAAAGCTCAATGTTTAGCCCGAGTAGTTTTTTCTTTCATCTAAAAGGAAGGATAAAATCTCCCACTTTATGCAGAGACAGTTTTAATTTGCCAGATCCACTGAGGAAGCTTTGATTGTGCAATCAAAAGTTTAAGTACTTATACAATTAGCTCTTTTTCTCATTTGCATGGTACAGTGAACATTTAACATGGTAATGGTGAAATGTCAGCTCGTCACTGACAGGTTACTTGTAATGTTCAAATTGTTTCTACTTCTTTAAGGTGTGTTATGTACTTATTGCAAATACTTATATACTTCTTTCCAACAGGTCCTTCAAGCACGTCTCTAGCCTGAAAGGAATCAAGGTTGGTATTCAATATTTTGTAAGTATCAGCAAATGATAAATACTTCTATTTACCTTAGATTATTACTTTGGCTCATCATAGGGAATTATTTCTATTATCCTATATTCTGTCAGTTTCAGGTGCATTTGGAAAATATTATCTATTAAGTGTTCTTTTCTAATTTCTAAACATATTCATCAAGTGTATAATACTTTACACACTTTAGGCTGATTTTTCTCACTTCATTAGTCAATGACCAAAAATCTGACTACCCAGCAATCCTGTATATGTTTCTCTCCTCAAAATTATTAGGTCAGGTCTCACCTCCACCTTCCGCCATGCAGTCCACCCCTGTCCTCGCCCATCTACTCCTCCCTCGTACTCATTGAAAACACACACCAAAGGCTGTTAGGAATTTCCTTGTTTTACATTCTCCAAAAGTGTCAGCCGTCTTCATTTGTGCCCACAGTTTCTGCCCTCCTTACTCTTAGCATAAATATCTGTACTTGGAACATGATCCTGTGAAAAACCTACATCCGCATTTCTTCTTTGATTCTATCGCTTTTCACTTTCTCAAGATCCCTCTCCCCTCTGCAAAATCACTCTTGCCAGTGGCTCATTCACTATCACAGAAGCACATTCCACTCTGTACTATATATTTTTTTAAAATCTCCCTTAAATCTACGTCCCCTTCTATTTCCTATGCCTATTTTCTCACAGCAGAACTCCTTGAAAAAAAGTTGTCTGTAGTGTCCACTTCCTCACGTCACGTCTTTCTCAACCCACATACACCAGAATGACACTGTTCATGCCAAGGTGATGAGGGACGTTCAGGCTCCGAAACTAATGGTAATCTTCAATTTTTAACTTCCTTGACCTTTTAGTAGTCTCCAGCACAATTTCCCGTTCCCTTCCTAAAACATTTTCTTCTGCTGGTTTCCATTTCTGCCTCTGCCTAATCTTTAAAATGGTGGAATGTCTAGAACTGCCCTCTCCATCTGCCCTCATTGCCAACGTGACCTTAACCAGGGATCTCCCAGAGTTTACACTGCTAGCCTTGGCCTCTTCCCCAAGCTGCAGCTCAGGTAGGCTGACATCTTTATGTGGGTGTTTAATAAGCAATCAAGGATGGGGCGCCTGGGTGGCTCAGTAGGTTAAAGCCTCTGCCTTCGGCTCGGGTCATGATCTCGGGGTCTTGGGATCGAGCCCCGCATCTGGCTCTTTGCTCGGCGGAGAGTCTGCTTCCTCCTCTCTCTGCCTGCCTTTCTGCCTATTTTTGATCTGATCTCTCTCTGTGTCAAATAAATAAATAAAATCTTAAAAAAAAAAAAAAGCAATCAGGATTTTGGCCAAAGAGATCTGGATTACTCCCAGACATGTTTATCTACAAGTTTTCCCCATCTCATGAAGTTCACTTCACCCAGGTGTTCAAGCCCCAGACCTGGGCGTTAGCCTTTGGCTTCTCCCCCCCCCCGCCCTCTCTCATATCAAGTATTATCCACTTGACCTTCGGGACACACGGTGAAGCTCTACATTCCTCCCTGTCTTCACTTAAGTTAGCTTTAGTCCAGACCACCGTTGGGCCTCACCTGGATTCCTGCAGTAAACACCTCCTCTCACACTGGAGAATCCATTCGCTGAGTGACATTATCTGGTCCCAGTTCAGAAAGCAGAGTGACCTTTGAACTGGGACCAGATAATGGTACTCCTCTGATTCATCATCTAATTGCTTCCCATCACACTTCTTACCATGTCTAAAAGACCCTAAACAATCTATTCATTCGCTGTTTCTCTCACAGTGAACTGTGAACATTTAAAGTGATAATGGGTAAGGGGCGCCTGGGTGGCTCCATCGGTTAAGCATCTGACTTCGGCTCAGGTCATGATCTCAGGGTTCGGGGATTGAGTCTCATGTCAGGTTCCCTACTCAGCGGGGAGTCTGCTTCTCCTTCTCCCCTTGCCTCCCCACCCCACTCATGCTCTCTCTCTCTCAAATAAAATCTTTAAAAAAATGAATAAAATAAAATAATAATGGTAAACATACTTATTCATTAGCTATATGTTCGCCCTGAACTTTTCCTTTTCCTAACCTTTCATGGATGGTCCCTTTTAAAATTTTTCCTCCACATTTCATCTTAAATATTCTTTCTTCAGGAGACCTCGCCACAGCACCCCCAACTTCCAGCCATGACTCAGTCATTTGTTACTGCATCTCCTTGTTCCTCTCCCAAATGGTACTAATCACAGTCTGATCATTTTCTTGTCTTTTTTATTCTGATTTGTCTTTTCTCACTAAAATATGAGCTCTTGAGAGCAGGAAAATTATACTGTTTCTATTATTTTTTAATGATTAAATATTTCTGCAGACTTTTAAAAAAAGGATGGTAGTCAAGTCACTGTTCTTTTAAAAATGAGACCAGAAATTTTTCTGATGTAATTGATAAAGGTAGTATTTTTTCAAAAACAGCCCTTCATTTGAAACATTAAATATTTTTTTTCAGCAAAGCAATTTCAATGTGCAAATGTTGATAAATGAAAAAGCTGGTGTTTTACTATATTTTCTTGGCCTTTTCTGTAGATCGTAGACAGCCAGAAGTCATCAGAAGATTCTGGGTCCAGGAAAGATTCTTCCTCAGAGGTTTTCAGCGATGCTGCCAAGGAAGGGTGGCTCCATTTCCGACCACTTGTCACTGACAAGGGCAAGGTAGTACATTTTCTCAGCTGCTGTGGGTATATGAAATGCAGTCCCTGTAAAATAGCACATAAAATCTGGATAGATAAAATGGCAAATTACCTAGAAGAGAGAGTAGAAAATATCACTTCTAGATAGCTTTTTCTATATAAAGGGAGAATTATTTTTTTAAATTCTAATCAGTGATTTAATTTTATATTTTTCGTCCTGTGTATCAACTGCAAATGGAATATACAGTCCTATATTTTGCCAAAAAAGAGAAATCAAGGTATTTAAGAAGGAACTCAGCTTTTCTTATTCAATAGTTTATTAGCCATAGATTTTCACAGAGTCTTCCTTTATAAAGGGAGTGGCAGTTCTTCATATTAATAATTTAAAATTTTTAATTTAGCATTTCCCAGTTTTTTTCTTTTAAATTGCCTTTATAATTTCCTCCTTTCACTTTATTTTATAAATACTGGATTATAAAAATAAATATCACAATATTTATAGGCTTCGTTAGGTAGATTTCAATACTTTGGCATAAAATTTCTTACAATATTTCGGCAGATTATTTATAAAAAAATTTTAGTACTGTTAAAATAGTTTAATTTTTTGGGCGCCTGAGTGGCTCAGTGGGTTGATGCCTCTGCTTTCGGCTCAGGTCATGATCTCAGGGTCCTGGGATCGAGGCCCGCATCGGGCTCCCTGCTCGGCGGGGAGCCTGCTTCCCCCTCTCTCTCTCTGCCTGCCTCTCTGCCTCCTTGTGATCTCTCTCCCTCTGTGAAATAAATAAATAAAATCTTTNAAAATAGTTTAATTTTTAAGAAAACCCACCTTGGATATGGATATTGTTGCTTGACCGTATAAAGTTGATCAGTTTTGTTAGTTTCATTCATTACTCGTTCTTATTGTTTTGGGATCTCCTTATGCACTGTTTGTCATTTGCATGATCTGGGGCTTGTCTTAAGCCTTACTCTTACTCAAAAGATTTTTTTTTGATGGATTTTTTTCTTATTTTCTATTCTCTTAGCATTTTCATATATTTTATATATTCTGCTGCTCTTCTTTTACATTAATTATTTTATTCAGTTTATCTTATTTACTTTGTTCATGAACAATACTACAGGTTTTTTTTTTCCCAACCAGATTAAAGTTGAGATTTCACCATCATTGATTTTGATTAGGAATACCTTGCCTGGCTTGGTTTGTGCTCCAGTGTTTGTCATTCCTCTGCTAACAAGCGTGTACGATCGTGAAGCAGACACCTGCTGTACCTACTGGATGTACACGTGTGCGTTAACAGTGTTGCTTGATGTGTTTAGCCTGTCACCAAGATTGAGCCAAGCACCAAGTGTCCCCGAACTGTTTCGTGTTTTCCAGCGAGTTGGTGGAAGTATTCGGCCGTGGAAACAGATGTATGTTGTGCTTCGGGGCCATTCGCTCTACTTGTATAAAGACAAAAGAGAACAGATGACTCCATCTGAAGAAGAGCAGCCCATCAGCGTTAATGCCTGCTTAATAGATATCTCTTACAGTGAGACCAAGAGGAAAAATGTGTTTCGACTTACCACATCAGACTGTGAATGCCTATTTCAGGCTGAAGACAGAGATGACATGCTAGCGTGGATCAAGACCATCCAGGAGAGCAGCAACCTCAACGAAGAGGTGTGTGTTCAAAGTGACATTAATAAAACCAGATTCTTCCATCACTGTTTTCTTAGAAAGACTGAAAGAATCTGATACATTTTTAAAAAAATTAAAATATACTATTTTCCCTTGAAAAATTGATCAAAAGGAAAATTCTGGTGTACCTATTTTATATTATTTTCACTTATGTGAAGATAACCATTACTGAACTACAAAAATAGATAATTCATATATTTTGCTTACTTTATCAGAAGCAGGATCAGGGCTAGTCCTGGTCATTATCTTTATGACTAAATCATTCCAGATCTGCTTCTTTATCTCAAAGACAGGATTATTGTGGGGCTTACGTTGTAGTGAAAATACTCATCAAAACAAATTATTGTGTAAATGCAAAGAGATACAGATACGAGGATTTTTGTTCATGGAGATAGGCATTTGAGAATATAATAGAGCCTGCTGTAATACAGTCATTGGCTTCTATCAAAACTTGCTTTGTCAGAAATCATGTGAAAAGCCAGTTTTTCTTTTTAATAAGGAATGTTTAGGGACTTGAGAGTTTTTGGCTCAGAGCCATCAAAAAGTTATTTTTTTTAATTTGGAATGATCTTTTTTAATATTTGAGTTATGTTTTTTTAAGAAGGAAACGACCTTATTTCTTTCTTTCTTTTTTTTTTTTTTTTGCCCCAGGAGTACAGGTGTGTGAATCATCAGGCTTACACTTTTCACAGCACTCACCTTACCACAAACCCTCCCCAATGTCCATAACCCATCCACCCTATCTCTACCCTCCCACCCCCTAGTAACCCTCAGTTTGTTTTGTGAGATTAAGAGTCTCTTATGGTTTGTTGCCTTCCCAATCCCATCTTGTTTCATTATTTTTCCCTCCCTACCCCCCACAACCTCCCCACCCTGCCCCTCAAGTTCCTCATACTAGAGAGATCATATGATAATTGTCTTTTTATGATTGACTTATTTCGCTTAGCACAATACCCTCTAGTTCCATCCACGTCGTTGCAAATGGCAAGATTTTCTTTGTTTTGATGGCTGCATAGTATTCCATTGTATATATATACCACATCTTCCTTATCCATTCATCTGTTGATGGACATCTAGGTTTTTTCCATAGTTTGGCTATTGTGGACATTGCTGCTATAAATATTCGGGTGCATGTGCCCCTGAGGATCACTGCCTTTGTATCTTTAGAGTAAATACCCAGTAGTGCAATTGCTGGGTCATAGGGTAGCTCTATTTTCAACTTTTTGAGGAACCTCCGTACTGTTTTCCAGAATGGCTGCACCAGGTTGCATTCCCACCAACAGTGTAGGAGGGTTCCCCTTTCTCCACATCCTCACCAACATCTGCCGTTTCCTGACTTCTTAATGTTAGCCGTTCTGACTGGTGTGAGGTGGTATCTCACTGTGGTTTTGATTTGTATTTCCCCGATGCCGAATGGTGTTGAGTACTTTCTCATGTGTCTGTTGGCCATTTGGATGTCTTCTTTGGAGAAATGTCTGTTCATGTCTTTTGCCCATTTCTTGATTGCATTATTTGTTCTATGGGTGTTAAGTTTGAGAAGTTCTTTATACATTTTGGATACAAGCCCTTTATCTGTCATTTGCAAATATCTTTTCCCATTCTGTCAGTTGTCTCTTAGTTATATTGCCTGTTTCCTTTGCTATGCAAAAGCTTTTAATCTTGATGAAGTCCCAATAGTTCATTTTTGCCCTTGCCTCCCTTGCCTTTGGTGATGTTTCTAGGAAGAAATTGCTGCGGCTGAGGTCAAAGAGGTTGCTGCCTGTCTTGTCCTCAAGGATTTTGATGGATTCCTTTCTCACCTTGAGGTCTTTCATCCATTTTGAGTCTATTTTTGTGTGTGGTGTAAGGAAATGGTCCAGTTTCATTTTCTGCATGTGGCTGTCCAGTTTTCCCAACATGATTTGTTGAAGAGACTGTCTTTTTTCCACTGGACATTCTTTCCTGCTTTGTCGAAGATTAGTTGAACATAGAGTTGAGGGTCCATTTCTGGGCTCTCTATTCTGTTCCGCTGATCTGTGTGTCTGTTTTTGTGCCAGTACCATACTGTCTTGATGATTACAGCTTTGTAATAGAGCTTGAAGTCTGGAATTGTGATGCTACCAACTTTGGTTTTCTTGTTCAACATTCTTTTGGCAATTCTGGGTCTTTTCTGGTTCCATATAAATTTTAGGATTATTTGTTCCATTTCTTTGAAGTAAATTGCTGGTATTTTGATGGGGATTGCATTAAATGTGTAGATTGCTCTAGGTAGCATAGACATTTTCACAATATTTATTCTACCCATCCATGAGCATGGAATGTTTTTCCACTTCTTTGTGTCTTCCTCAATTTCTTTCATGAGTACTTTATAGTTTTCTGAGTACAGATTCTTTGCCTCTTTGGTTAGGTTTATTCCTCGGTATCTTACGGTTTTGGGTGCAACTGTAAATGGGATTGACTCTTTAATTTCTCTTTCTTCTGTTTTGTTGTTGGTATATAGAAATGCAACTGATTTCTGTGCATTGATTTTATATCCTGACACTTTACTGAATTCCTGTATTACTGCTAGTAATTTTGGAGTGGAGTCCTTTGGGCTTTCCACATAAAGTATCATATCATCTGCAAAGAGTGAGAGTTTGACCTCTTCCTTGCCGATTTGGATGCCTTTTATTTCTTTTTGTTGTCTGATTGCTGAGGCTAGGACTTCTAGTACTATGTTGAATAGCAGTGGTGATAGTGGACAGCCCTGCCGTGTTCCTGACTTTAGGGAAAAAGCTCTCCGTTTTGCTCCATTGAGAATGATATTCGCTGTGGGTTTTTCGTAGATGGCTTTGATGATATTGAGGTATGTACCCTCTATGCCTACACTATGAAGAGTTTTGATTAAGAAAGGGTGCTGTACTTTGTCAAATGCTTTTTCAGCATCTACTGAGAGGATCATATGGTTCTTGTTCTTTCTTTTATTAATGTCTTGTATCCCACTGATTGAGTTGTGAATGTTAAACCAAACTTGCAGCCTGGGAATAAATCCCACTTGGTCATGGTGAATAATCNGTGAATAATCCTTTTTATGTGCTGTTGGATCCTATTGGCTAGTATTTTGTTGAGGATTTTTGCATCCGTGTTCATCAAGGTTATTGGTCTGTAATTCTCCTTTTTGTTGGGGTCTTTGCCTGGTTTTGGGATAAAATAAGTTTGTAAGTTTTCCTTCCATTTCTCTTTTTTGGAACAGTTTCAGGAGAATAGGTATTAATTCTTCTTTAAATGTTTGGTAGAATTCCCCTGGGAAGCCGTCTGGCCCTGGGCTCTTGTTTGTTGGGAGATTTTTGATGACTGCTTCAATCTCCTTACTGGTGATGGGTCTATTCAGGTCTTCAGTTTCTTCCTGGTTCAGTTTTGGTAGTTTATATTTCTCTAAGAATGCATCCATTTCTTCCAGATTGTCAAATTTGCTGGTGTAGAGTTGCTCATAATATGTTCTTAGAATTGTTTGTATTTCTTTGGTGTTGGTTGTGATCTCTCCTCTTTCATTCATGATTTTATTAATTTGAGTCCTTTCTCTTTTCTTTTGGATAAGTCTGGCCAGGGGTTTATCAATCTTATTAATTCTTTCAAAGAACCAGCTCCTAGTTTCGTTGATTTGTTCCACTGTTCTTTTGGTTTCTATTTCATTGATTTCTGCTCTGATCTTTATGATTTCTCTTCTCCTGCTGGGTTTAGGCTTTCTTTGCTGTTCTTTCTCCAGCTCCTTTAGGTATAGGGTTAGGTTATGTACTTGAGACCTTTCTTGTTTCTTGAGAAAGGCTTGTATTGCTATATACTTTCCTCTTAGGACTGCTTTTGCTGTGTCCCAAAGATTTTGAACAGTTGTGTTTTCATTTTCATTTGTTTTCATGAATTTTTCTAATTCTTTAATTTCCTGGTTGACCCATTCATTCTTCAGTAGGATGTTCTTTAGCTTCCATATATTTGAGTTCTTTCCAACTTTCCTCTTGTGATTGAGTTCTAGTTTCAGAGCATTATGGTCTGAAAATACACAGGGAATGATCCCAATCTTTGGTACTGTTTGAGACTTGATTTGTGACCCAGAATGTGGTCTATTCTGGAGAATGTTCCATGGGCACTAGAGAAGAATGTGTATTCTATTGTTTTGAGATGGAATATTCTGAATATATCTGTGATGTCCAACTGGTCCAGGGTGTCATTTAAAGCCTTTATTTCCTTGCTGATCTTTTGCTTCGATGATCTGTCCATTTCAGTAAGGGGGTGTTAAAGTCCCCTACTATTATTGTATTATTGTCAATATGTTTCTTTGATTTTGTTATTAATTGGTTTATATATTTGGCTGCTCCCATATTAGGGGCATAGATATTTAAAATTATTAGATCTTCTTGTTGGACAGATCCTTTAAGTATGATATAGTGTCCTTCCTCATCTCTTATTATAGTCTTCGGCTTAAAATCTAATTTATCTGATACAAGGATTGCCATTCCAGCTTTCTTTTGATGTCCATTGGCATGGTAAATTGTTTTCCACCCCCTCACTTTAAATCTGGAGGTGTCTTTGGGTCTAAGGTGAGTTTCTTGTAGACAGCATATCAATGGGTCTTGTTTTTTTATCCATTCTGATACCCTGTGTCCTTTACTTGGGACATTTAGTCCATTTACATTCAGGGTAACTATTGAGAGATATGAACTTAGAGCCATTGTATTGCCTGTAAGGTGACTGTTACTGTATATTGTGTCTCTTCCTTTCTGGTCTATGTTTCTTTTAGGTTCTCTTTGCTTAGAGGACCCCTTTCAGTATTTCCTGTAGGACTGGCTTGGTGTTTGCAAATTCCTTTAGTTTTTGTTTGTCCTTGAAGCTTTTTATCTCTACCTCTATTTTCAATGACAGCCTAGCTGGATATAGTATTCTCGGCTGCATATTTTTCTCGTTTAGTGCTCTGAAAATATCATGCCAGTTCTTTCTGGCCTGCCAGGTCTCTGTGGATAGGTCTGCTGTCAGTCTAATATTTCTACCATTGTATGTTACAAACCCCTTGTCCCAAGCTGCTTTCAGGATTTTCTCTTTGTCACTAAGACTTGTAAGTTTTACTATTAGATGATTAGGTGTGGACCTATTTTTGTTGATTTTGAAGGGGGTTCTCTGTGCCTCCTGGATTTTGATGCTCGTTCCCTTAGCCAAATTAGGGAAATTCTGTACTATACTTTGCTCCAATATATCGTCTGCCTCTCTCTTTCTTCTTCTTCTGGGATCCCAATTATTCTAATATTGTTTCATCTTATGGTATCACTTATCTCTCAAATTCTCCCTTCATGGTGCAGTAGCTGTTTGTCTTTCTTTTCCTCCGCTGCTTTATTCTCTGTCATTTGGTCTTCTATATCACTAATTCTCTCTTCTGCCTCATTTATCCTAGCAGTAAGAGCCTCCATTTTTTATTGTACCTCATTAATAGATTTTTTTTATTTCAACTTGATTAGATTTTAGTTCTTTTATTTCTCCAGAAAGGGTTTTTAGTTCTCTAGAGAGAGATTCTCTATTATGTTCTATGCTTTTTTTCGAGCGCAGCTAGCACCTTGATAATCGTCATTTTGAACTCTAGTTCTTTCTTATTACTAATGTTCTCATTGATTAGGTCCCTAGCTGTCGTTACTGCCTCTTGTTCTTTCTTTTGTGGTGATTTTTTCCACCTTGTCATTTTATGCAGAAAGGAATAGATGGATGAGACAACAAAATACTAAAGGGTAGCAGCGACCCCAGAAAAATATACACTAATCTAATCAGAAGAGACCCAAACCTAGGGGGAGAAAGAGGGAAACAAACAAAAAAAACAAAACAAAACCAAAAAACCCTATATCTATATCTGTATCATCTATTTGTGTTTCTATATCTATCTCTGTTTCTGAATCTCTCTCTCTCTCTATCTATCTATTAGACTGGTGAATTGAACAGACCCTATATGTGTACAAAAAATAAGGTTAAATACAATGAAGGGATAAAATATGACTATAACAATGAAAATTTTTAAAAGATTTTTAAAAAGGTATTGATAAGATATAATAGCTAAAAAACTTTAAAATAGGAAAGAGGAAAAAATTAAAAGAAAAGAGCAAGGAAAAAAAATAAAATTCAAAGAATTTAACTTTGAATGACTAAAGGATCATGGGGAAAAAGTCATGAATTCTATGTGTTGCTTTTCCCTATCTCTGGAGTTCCACAATTCTCAGTGATGGTAAACTTGGTCTTGGCTGGATGTTCTTGCTGATCTTCTGGGGGGAGGGGCCTGTTGCTGTGATTCTCAAGTGTCTTTGTCCGAGGCAGAATTGCACTACCCTCTCGAGAGGCCAGGCTAAGTAATCAGCTCAGGTTCAGTCTCGGGAGCTTTTGTTCCCTGAACGCTTTCTGTACAGCTTTGGAGGACGGGAATGAAAATGCTGGCCTCCCAATCTCCGACCCGGAGGAGCCGAGTTCTCAGGACCTCACTCCACAGTGCGTCTAGAGAAAAGCACTCAGTCCCTCCTGTCTCCCTGGTCTCCAGCCGCACTCTGAACTCACCCAGCCTGTGACCCAGCATTTCTATCTTTGGCATGCGGCCCCATTTAGAATCTCCAAACCCAGCAGATTCCTGCAGTGCTCTCCCGTGCCACTCCTCCCAGAGGAGGAAGGAGGGGGTCTCTCCGGATCGGCCACCCATGGGGTCCCACTCAAAGAACAGTGGCCAGACTGTGCTTTGGATCACGGTTTAAGGTAACATCGAGCTGAGAGACACCCCCTCACATTGGCTCCATCTCTCCAGTCGGCTTCTCCCCTCTGATGCCTGAGAGCTCTGTCGCTCTCAGATACCCCTGGTCTTTTTGTGTCCCCGTGGGTCCTGAGACCACACTGTCCCCGTGAGGGCTTCACCCCTTGCTTAGCCTCTGGGGCGACATCCCTCAGTGGAGCAGACTTCTAAAAGTTCTGATTTTGTGCTCTGCTGCTCTCTCACTTGCCTGGAGCCGGCCCTTTCCCCCGGGGTCTATCTTCCCGTTGCTTCAGATTCACTTCTCCGCATGTCCTACCTTCTGGAAAGTGGTCGATTTTCTGTTCCTAGAATTGCTGCTCTTCTTCTCTTCGATCTCTTGTTGAGTTTGTAGGTGTTCAGAATGGTTCGATAACTCTCTGGGTGAATTTCTGGGACCTGATGATAATCGGTCTCCTACTCCTCCACCATCTTGCTCCTCCTCCACCAAGGTATTATTTTACAACAGGAATTTCGTTGGTAATGTAGTATTTCTAGCGTATGTAATTATAAATTTGACAGCAAATTCAGCAGTGGTTATGTCTAGCTTTCGCTCAAGAGTATCTTTTCATATCATTAACACAGTTTTTCTTACATGTTGTTCTCACTTTTTGTGCTCATTGTTATGACAAAAAAAGCGCACAACGATCTTTTCCCTTAACTCATGGGACACGGGGACACCCACGTTAACTGTAAGGTTATGGAAAGTATATTCTCTCATATAGTCATTTCCAGTGTGTCCAATTCAAATTATGAAAACGTAGGTCGTAGTAAAAATGACTGTGCCTTTTTCTCTGATAGTTTGCACCCCTACCTTGTTTGTGATTAAAATAAACACCAGATCCGTGTCAATACAACCTTTGTTCTATAACCAGCACTGTAAAGAGAGCATCGGACCTGCATTTTTTTAAAGTAAACAGGGAAAGTAAGAGTGTTTTACATGAATAAGTCTCAGCAACCATATGAATGTGTCCTCTTATTGTCATCACCATTTTGCAAACAGGAACATTGGCAAAGAGAGGGTATATAATTTCCAT
The DNA here is from genome assembly GCA_002007465.1 of Ailurus styani. Classification (NCBI taxonomy): domain Eukaryota; kingdom Metazoa; phylum Chordata; class Mammalia; order Carnivora; family Ailuridae; genus Ailurus; species Ailurus styani. Next base: position 1,099,964 of record LNAC01000368.1, on the reverse strand, counting down.
AAGGTCACACAGCTGGTAAGTGTGGGATTTAAACCCTGGCAATCTCACTCTAGACCTTAACCCTCTGATCTCTCAGCAGATAAGTAGGAAGAGTATTTAAACTGAGATTGTTTGACTCTAAAGCCTATATTTATAAATTTTATTGTTTGTTATAATCAAAATGAAACAAGTAAAAACGAAAGTTGAGGATACATGCCAGTGTATAATTGGAATCAGTAGAAAAAAAGTCATCACTGGGGCGCCTGGGTGGCTCAGTGGGTTACAGCCTCTGCCTTCGGGTCAGGTCATGATCTCAGGGTCCTGGGATCGAGCCCTATGTCGGGCTCCCTGCTCAGCGGGGAGCCTGCTTCCTCCTCTCTTTCTACCTGCCTCTCTGCCTACTTGTGATCTGTCTTTCTCTCTGTCAAATAAATTAATAAAATCTTTGAAAAAAAAAAGTCATCACTTCATGGTGAAATCTGAACTTACCATATAGCATATAGTAAAAGCTAATCTGTTGAGGTTGAAATGCCCAGTTTTGAGCTTTTTCTCTTCTGATAATCTCAGTGCCACTTCTGACACAAATAACCCTCTATCTCACTACTCCTGTAAATTCATCATTAACAAATTTTGACAGTATTTTTCTATCTTTTATCCAGTTGTATTATTTGGAAATGCTGATCATTCTTTCTGGGATTAGAGAGAGAGAGAAAAAAAAACTGGCCCACAGCTTTCCAGTCGTTTATAAAAAATGTCACACACAAAAAAAATGTCACATCAGTAAGTTCAAGCACCTGCTGCTTGCTGGTACTGTTCTAGGGATTGTAGGGGTACAGAAAATAAACAGAAAGCTCTTTTGGCAGTGGATGGGGGGCACTTGGATCATTTCTTGCATAGTGATATTGGATGGTGATGTGGAACAGATTTTAAAACAACTCCATTGACAATATAGGGGCTGTGTGGGCTAAGCAGTGCAGTACAATAGAGAGCCTCAAAAGAGTAGGGATCCCAATTCATGTTTCAAATTGACTATCTAATCTTACCTCCTGTTTATTCTGTAGGACACTGGAGTGACTAACAGGGATCTAATCAGCCGAAGAATAAAAGAATATAACAGTCTGATGAGGTGAGAATCCTACCACGCCTACAAGTTAATTTGGATGTCAAATACTGTACAGTTGTTAAGAAATGTTCATTTCTTTCAGCAGCAAAGCAGAACAGTTGCCAAAAACACCTCGCCAGAGTCTGAGCATTCGGCAGACTCTGCTTGGTGCTAAATCAGAGCCAAAGACCCAAAGTCCACACTCTCCCAAGGAAGAGTCGGAAAGGAAACTTCTCAGTAAAGGTACTGATGTTAGTGTTCCTGGGTAAATTTAACAAAGACGATGGTTTAAAGTTGGGATTTTAAAGGTATTTCATGGGGTGCCTGGGTAGCTCCCCATGAAGCTAGGCGTCCAACTCGATTTTGGCTCAGTTCATGATCTCAGGGTCATGAGATGGAGCCCCGCATTGGGCCCCATGCTGAGCATGAAACCTGCTTAAGGTGCTCTCTCTTCTTCTCTGTCCTGCTGCTCCCCACCACTTCTCTGTCTCTCTCTCTCTCACCCTCTATTAAAACAAATAATAATAATAAATAAAGGTATTTCGTGTTTTTCTATACTATTTCTGCTGACCTCAGCCCAGTGTGAGCTAGCTCAAAGGTCAACTTGGGCCCAGTCTAGGCTAATGGGGTTTTCCTTTAAGATGAGTCTTTGTCTTATAATAAAGATGAAGTGAACGAAAATATACACTATATAAAAGGCACTACGAATTTAATGCAGGGGATCCAGGCACCGTTATTTTGAGATAAAACTATTATGTTTCCTTTTCCTAAAATCTCACTACTAAAATGTCACATTGATCCTATTTTCTTGACTGTTTGAAAGAAAACCATGGTACATTATAAAAGGGTAGAAAAGCATAACTGATTGCAATTAAATTATATGGGAGTTTAAAAGGAATGCTATATTAGGAAAAGAATATAATATTTTTGATATAGTACCTGTCCTTTATAGTACAGGACTCTGATGTATATAAATCTTGATAAAAGGACTTTTAAAGTCATGATTTAAATATGCTTGTTTCCATTTTCTTCTTCTGCTTTTTTTTTTTTTGCATAATAATCAAAAGATGATACCAGTCCCCCAAAAGACAAAGGCACGTGGAGAAAAGGCATTCCAAGTATTATGAGAAAGACATTTGAAAAAAAGCCCACTGCTACTGGAACGTTCGGTGTCAGATTGGATGACTGCCCACCAGCACACACCAATCGGGTAGGAGACCCCAGCCACTCGGACTTCCTACGGTCAGCTAGTTCAGCTGTAGGCCTTCCAGGACCCAAGTACACAGCCCCTCAGATGACACAGAGTATCTGTTAATCTGATGAGTATCTTCCTCTTCATAGCAGACCCAGCTTCCCTAAGCATTGCCGACCTGTAAGGGTGTGCTGAGTAATTTTATCTATAATGCTCTTTTTCTAACATATTGATTCTGAAAAAAAGTAATGATTCATCCATTAGGAATGTATCTGAAATGGTAAGAGTTCTTTTTCAAATCCTGTGTATTTCTGCTTTTAGCACCTTAAAAGAAGGATGAGAACAAGAACCTGATTAAGAAAGTATAATACTTGTAAATGTGCGTGTGTGCACGCACGTGTGTCTGTGTGCGCTTGTGTGTGTGCACGGCGTCCGTGTGAGGATTCGTGTCATGAGTCGCTTGATGTTATTCTCTCCCCCTCTTCTCTTTTGGACTTTATTCCCCTTTATTCATCTGTGCTGTTCCCATATTCTCTTTACTTCAGACTTGCCTCATTTCCTCTTCGATGTTTATTTCCCTGGGGATCGTTCTCTCTCAGTCTTGACCTATTTGTTCTCCTCCTGCTATCCCAGATCTCTCTTGCTGCTTCTAATCTAGTCCCAGTTCCCATAGTCAATGTCTATATTCTGTATTTTCTCTCTATCAAATAGCAGAGATGTATGTATTTCGTCTTGGATAGAAAGGGCTCTTAGCTATGATATATATCTACTAACAAATATAAACATTTGTGCTGTATTAAATAAAATATTTATTTCTTGTTTTGCAGTATATTCCATTAATAGTTGACATATGTTGCAAATTAGTTGAAGAAAGAGGTCTTGAGTATACAGGTATTTATAGAGTTCCTGGAAATAATGCAGCCATTTCAAGTATGCAAGAAGAGCTCAACAAGGGGATGGCTGATATTGACATACAAGATGATGTAAGTGTGTTTATTTCTATCCGAACACCTGATCCGTGGTTTTCTCCCCTTTGGTGGTATTGACTATGAAAACGCCATGTTTCTATTTTGCGCATCTAGAAATGGCGAGATTTGAATGTGATAAGCAGTTTACTAAAATCCTTCTTCAGAAAACTCCCTGAGCCTCTCTTCACAAATGGTGAGTGAACTCCCACAAAAGATACCAGTTGAAACGGTTTAAAATTACATTGTTGGAAAGCCATAGAATATTAATATTTTGCCAAAGGAAGCAGGAGATTTTATTTAGTTGTTACTTCTCTATAAAGCACAATTATGACTATTTTTTGTCATTCAGGTTTTTTTCCCCTCTTGATAAATTTCAGTGAAAAATAAGAATTTATAACATTATTTCAGTTCAGTAAAATATGTTATCCTGTTCATCCATGTTTGCTTGTCAAGTTAAAAGTGTATTATTATTCTCTGTCAAAAGTCTTCAGACATCATGAAGTACAATTAGTAGAAAAACATTTTTTTAGTCAAGCCAAATATTTAACTTATATAAGACACTGTTCTTGATGTTGTGGTTGGGGAACAAAAGAGAGTGAAGACTGTAAGTATAGGACAGTACTCTCAGAGAACTCACATTTTAGGGAATTTTATTTGATGATAAGGCTTGGAGGGTCATTAAAAATGATAGCTGGTTTGGAGACTTACATTTCTAAGGCCATTTGGGGTCATCTCTACATTTAAGTTTTGTATTGGGTTTTGAAGCCTAACTTTAAAGGAAATCTTGATCACAACTCACCTAAGCAATGTAAGATAAACTTGTTTTCTTCTTCTTCTTGTTGTCAGATAAATATGCCGACTTTATTGAGGCCAATCGTAAAGAAGATCCTCTAGACCGTCTGAAAACGTTAAAAAGACTAGTAGGTATTATTTTATATTTTTGGATGTGCAACTGAAATTCAGCCTCTAAATCCATCATGAAAATAATATGTTTCAGATTCACGATTTGCCCGAACATCATTATGAAACTCTGAAGTTCCTTTCCGCTCATCTGAAGACAGTGGCAGAAAATTCAGAAAAAAATAAGGTGTGTAAAGTACATATTGAAGAAGTGTGCTTTTGGGGGCTTTAGTTGAAAAGATACGCATCATTGCTTCATGTCAGTTAAAATCACGGTTATAATTCAACAAAAGCTCTCAAATACACCCTGTTAACCAATGAGCCCCTCTAAAGATCACTCTTCAAAGCAAAAGATCCCAAAATATCAGTTGTCACCATTTTGAAAAGACATTTCCTTTTATATTTATCCAACAAGAAAAATGAAAAGTCAAAATTTTTACTTCCTTTATTTTTCATCTGTACATTTGTGATACTTTTATGCAATACAGCAGTCAAAATGTACCAAATGGTATACAGGGAAAACTGACAGACATGTCCTCTTCTTGTTTTGTTCAGTTTTAAGCAGATAAGACCTTCTTGTTTGTTTGTTTGTTTGTTTAACAGAATCCCATCACCTCTGTCAAACACATCAAAATGTTTTATCCCTTAATATTATCTACTACTTAGTTCATGTTCAGTTTTTCCAGATTGATTTTAAGAAATGTCTTTTCGCCCCTGTTTGTTTAAGTCAGTATCTAAATATCCACACAGTATGTTCAGTTAGTATGTTATAACCTTAACTTAATATAATTTTTAGGGCGCCTGGGTGGCTCAGTGGGTTAAAGCCTCTGCCTTCAGCTCAGGTCACGATCTCAGGGTCATGGGATCGAGCCCTGCATCAGGGTCCCTGCTCGGCCTGGAGCCTGCTTCCTCCTCTCTCTCTGCCTGCCTCTCTGCCTGCTTGTGATCTCTCTGTGTCAAATAAATAAATAAAATCTTAAAAAAAATATATATATATATATATATATATAATTTTTATCCATCACTGATGATTGTTACCTAAACCTATGATATCTTTAGAGGCTACAAAACAGTGATTTTTCTGAATCTCGGGCATTACTTAAAAATATAGAAACAAAGTCATTTTGGTTTGTGGAGAAGAAAAAAACAGAGTACTACAAGCTCAGGAACACTGCTGTCACCTTTTCCTAAGGGTCGTGCCTGCTGAAGGTCGAGCAAAATGCATTCATTCAGGTCAGTTTAGAGTCTCTGAGAAGTTTACAAGCAACGATATCCTTTAGATTCTCAATTTCCTCCGTAGTGATAGGGCATAAAAGGAAAAAAGAACAAAAGAGAGTGAGAGAAAGAAAGGGGAAAAAAAACCAATATCAGTTATTCATACTGTTTCCAGAAGTTCATCCAAAAAATTATCAATATAATTATAGCTGAAATATTTTCTAATTATTTCAGCATTTCCCAAAGTGCATTACATCATTCATCACTTTTGCTGGATGTTAGCAGTACAGGGGACATACCGTCTGATGGTCTAATTAGTTTAGAAAGCACTGAATTAAACAAAATGTAACAGGTTTCTTTACTGTAGAACTTTTTTGTGGCTTTACTATATTAACTAACACTGTGACTACACTTGTGGAATGTCTTTCAAAAAATACAGAATTTGCCTTAAGTAATTAATGAATAAATAAACGATGAACTACTTAGTTACTAGCTTTATGTAGGAGCCAGCTAAAACTGTATACCCACATAATAAATACGACTGTATACACATGAATAATAATGTGTGTTATTATTAGTCTGCAAACTTAAACAAAATCATAGTAGACAAGAACCTAGTAAAAATTTTGCATAAGACTTTTGAGATGGACTTGATTTTCGGAGCCACTTTTACCAATACAGATGTAGGAATAAGATGACATCCTCCAGAGGGAGAATAAGGAACATGCCTGTGTGCCCAGTTCAAGTCTGCCCTTCCTCCAGTCGGATTTTCTTTGCACTAAGTCAGCTTGCTGTGAAAATATTGACTTTGGTCACAGTTTCTCCTTATGTCTCTGTCGTAAGCATAATGTAATGATGCATGTATTATGGTAGTTAACATCTTAGATGCAGAATAGTTGCTTCAGAATGGGAGATCTGTGCATTTTCCACTTTGCACCATACCCAAAATGTGTGTGCGCACACGTGTGGGCATGCGCATGGCTCTCCCAAAACCGGGTAGTAGTGTGCTTCCCTAAACCAGTTTGACTTTTTGAGTTCTGCAGTGATTTTATTTATTTATTTATTTATTTGTTTGTTTGTTTGTTTTTTACTTTACCCCCCTGGTAAGTTTTCAGGGTTATTTAAAGCTCTTTGACATTTTAATCCTGATTTCAAAATATTACCCCAGACACTATAAGATACAACAAAGGAAAACAAAGGACCTATACCTTTGATAATTGTGTAATTAAACAAGGAATACAAAATACCATGGAAATGAATGTGCAAACATAGAAGCATGTTATATCGAGGTGTTCAGATTGGCACAAGGATAAGCAGAGAGCTTTGAAGTTTTCATTGAAGTAAAAATTGTCAAAAAATGGGCGCCTGGGTGGCTCAGTGGGTTAAAGCCTCTGCCTTCGGCTCAGGTCATGATCTCAGGGTCCTGGGATCGAGGCCCACATCAGGCTCTCTGCTCAGCAGGGAGCCTGCTTCCTCCTCTCTCTCTGCCCGCCTCTCTGCCTGCTTGTGATCTCTGTCTCTCTCTCTTTGTGTCAAATAAATAAATAAAATCTTTAAAAATAAATAAATAAAATTGTCAAAAGATAATATTTCTGGATATTAGGTTTTTAAGTATTAGCACTTCTGATGTATTATGGAGTCAAATTTAGAAAATGTTATATGTCTTTAAACATTTATTCTAGTTGCTTTGGGGGGGTTGTTGGTTTTTTTTTTTTTTTAGTTTTTGAGGGGAAAGGGGTTGCCCTATTCTTCTGTGAGTTTTTTTCCCTTTGATTTCAGTATTTTTGTCAGTTAATGCAGCTCTTGTAATACTAGTTTTGAACCAGATCAATTGCATGCAATCGAAGACTTGATGGAAAAAATGAATATCAGTTAAGCACAGTACATTGTCATTAAAGCAGGAAAAAGTTGTTAGGTATAGATTAGCTTATAGAAAGCCTAACTAGGAAGCATTAGTTTTTTTATACACAATCAGTCAACCGTTCTTCTCTGAATTCTTTTTCATCAAAAGAACCTTTCAGAAATAAAATGCGAAACACACAATGGGAATTTAAGCTTACTTTCTTAAGAAAAATTCTGATATCTTTCAATAACATCCTTTGTTCCAGATGGAACCAAGAAACCTAGCAATAGTTTTTGGTCCAACTCTTGTGAGAACATCCGAAGACAACATGACCCACATGGTCACTCACATGCCAGACCAGTACAAGATCGTAGAGACACTCATCCAGCACGTAAGTTCAGGCTTCGTCTCATCAAGAAAATACTTTTTTGGTGAGCAGCTGGTTATTTGGTAGGACAGAATTTGGTTATAATTTTTTTCCTAAGAAAACTACTTTTTTCCCCCCTATATTACCGTCCAAAATATAGATATATTCAGGGGGTCCTTTAAGTTTCTCTTTTCACCTTTTTTTATTTTAAATTTTAGCATGACTGGTTTTTCACAGAAGAAGGTGTGGAAGAACCTCTTGTAAGTATCGGCCGTCAGCCTTCGTACTGACTTGTTTTCATTTGGGACACAAGCTCCTGATGGTCCAACAGCGTCAACTTCCTGCTTTGTATCCTATTGTCCGCTTTGCACCCCCGGAAGCAGGTCTCTAGCTCCTCAGTTTCCGGTCAAATGAAAATACAAGTATGATGCTTATTTTGTAGTTAATTGATGACATGTAAACGATGTAAAAAGTTAAGCAAGTGTGCTCCACTCAGTAAATGTGTCTTTTACTAAATGTTGTTTGAATTTTAAAGAAAGTATCTTTGAAGAGATGATGAAGAGATCTTTGTTTATTAACCATAGACAACAGTGCAGGAGGAAAACACAGTAGACTCCCAGCCAGTGCCAAACATAGATCATTTACTCACCAACATTGGAAGAACAGGAGTCTCCCCGGGAGACGTATCAGGTAACTCTTGCCTGGGCAGTGTTGATCTCTAGGTTAAGCTAAATCATCGTAACATGAAAGAACGAATCAATCATAAGTAACAATTCACTATGATTTCTTTCCTTTTCTTCTCCTTCTTTTTTTTTTTTAACCTTTCTACTAATAAAAAACTGAATCTTCCTTTTCTGATTGATCTCAATTATTTTCCAGTGACTCTAATGCCATTGGCAGTGCATGGAATTGTAATGCTTGTCAGAATGGAAATCTGAGGGAAATGAGCATGCAAACCACTGTTTTGTTCTTTTTTTTTTTAATTCACAGTTTCCATGTAATAGTCATCACAAGGTAAAACAGATAAATGCTACTGAATATGTGGTTGCTGTGATGGCAGAAAGTATGATCTAGACTGTATAAGTAGTTCTTATTCTTGAGCTAGACATTCTGTTTAAAAGCAGCAAGTGAAATATGTTGAACTGCTAATGGGCGCCATTTTCATAAATACAGTATATTATTTGTCGCTGCAGATGTCACAGTAAAAGTCAATCTGATCTGACATTTTCTTCTGTTCTCTCTTGCTGCCCTAATGTCTGGTTAAGTAGCGGTTTTCATAGGCTCTTTTGCTGACAATTTTCTCCTGCCGAACTGTTGCACTAAATCTAGCATGTTGTTTGACACGCTGTTCTCCCTTTGTCTCTAGTTCTTGTTTGAGTCCTAAAGGGTTTTTTCAGCACTTACTGACACAGGCAAATCTATACTGATGTTGCACAGGCGAAGTGGGAGGAGTCTATCATACGGTAATGTCGCTAGTGGATTCTGTGGTGGCCCTGATGGACAGCTGGAGCTGTAGGAAGAAGGAGGATTGCTGTCCACATTGTAGCTGCCTTGTCTGCAGAAACCCCCGATTCTTGTAAATGCAAACACGGTTGATCTGTGGTGTAAATTTTCTCTTAAAGATTATTGTAAACAGATCAATACTACTTTCTTAAAAGTTTTTCTGCTGTTTCTTGTTATTTCTGAAGCAGACCGTGAGGAGAAATAGCATGGTATGGTCTACCAGTTCTTAAAGTCATAAAGCATTTAGCCATGTGTTCAAAGGGGCGTGGCATGGGGCTCAGCTCATTAACCTTGAAAATCAATTTCCCTCAACTTGAAAGACAAAATTTCACAATTGGTCTTCTCCTGAATAGTGCTAGCCCCTTCCTACCCTCTTTATACTTGTATAATCTGAGTTTTTGCCAGACAGTGAAAATTATGGTCTCCATTTTTCCATTTCCATAATAGCATTTGTGATAGATAACTACGAAACTGGTAGCAATTTAACCAAACTAGTCAAAAGGATCCCTGGCTGCACAGATGTGAAACTGGGGTCTGAAGTGCAAAGATCAGCATTATTGAAAAACCAAAGTGACCTGGAAGCAGGGTTTCCTAATGCATCCAGATGCATGCAAATATATGCTTATAAAATACGAGTTTGACAGTCTGACAAAAATCAACTTAAACACACCAAGTATGAGTGTCTCGATCTGTAGCTAGGACAGACAACCATCTTGAAAGTTCTACATTGTGTATCAGTTTGAGATACAGGATGTGGTACATAGTACAATTCTTAAAAAGGTCCTCAAGCTTCTTTACTGCTAGATTTAATATTTAGAAATCTTGATAAACACTAGTGTTTCTGTTTTTGTTTAGTACAGGGCTCCTTTGCCATTCCTCTCATTGAGCTGATTCTGCCTACAATTCACAGCATCCTTTCATGGCGGTGGCTTTCTGTGGTGCAGCTTGCATCTTTGTGAGCTCTGACTATCCACTGTGTTCTCTTTGTTTTGTTTGAGTTTTGCTTTCTCATTTCGTTCTGTGCCTGTCTTTTCCATAAGTTTTGCATTGTATGTTGAAAGCAGCAAAAATTGACTAATACTGACCGTGTTTTGTTTAACTTCTCACAGATTCAGCCACTAGTGACTCAACAAAATCTAAGGTAAATTGTTTCATACAATTCTGAACTATCTGGCAGCGGGGGAATTTCCTTTTGGCTGATTATTAGGATTAGGATACAAGCTCATCCCTCTCTGTGTCAGATTACACAGACCAACAAAGTCTTTGAGAGGGAAAAATGAGTTCTTAGGCTGTGGTAGAACACCAGGTTGTGAGTTGGAATGTTGGGTTTCTCTCGGCATAGTTTAGCCTAATACAGAGGAGTAGACACTTGTTTCATTCTTAAATCTGAACATTCCCTAACATACACAAAAGCAGAGAAAATGGTATAATGAGTCCCCATGCAATCATTGTCCATTCTCAACGATTAACATGTGGGTGGCCATCTTGTTTCATGTACACTTCACCCCACTTTCCTCCCCCTAGACTACTTTGAAGCAAATCCCAAGCATCATATTTCACCTGTTAATATTTCAGTAATAACACAGATTTCGTTATCATTACACATTCTTGTAAAAACAAATATTCTTGCCTTCCTTTCAGAAAAATCAGTATTTTTACATAATTTGTGTTCCGCTGACACCACCAATTACACATTTTGGTAGTTCTAGGAAATTTTTAGTCTTACAAGGTTTTTTATTAATCCAGTTTGTCCAAACTTTGATCTGCTGAGACAGTAGCAGCTAGAATTGTCAATAGATTTCTTACAGCATCGTTCCATTTGGAAATGAGACATAATATATCATGTTTAAATATCATAACGAGGTTGTATATGATTAAATTATAATTCTTGCAGGAAATTTTACAAAGTATTCCAGTGATATCATAGCATTCATTATTACTCACCCTGTGATTTTTACTGGTTTTTTGCCCCAACTTTTTATTTTGAAAAGTTTTAAACCTAGAGAAAAGTTAACAAAAATAATATTTAGCACCCAAACCTTTTGCCTTAGATTCGTCATTTGTTAAATCTTGATATATATAATTTTGGGGGGGAGGGGTTGACTATTTGAGAACTACTTATAGACATGAAAGCACTTTACCCCTAAATGCCTCAGCATGCATATCCTGAGAACGGGGCATTCTCCTGTATAATCACAAGAGATTATAATTCATAGGTATAATTCATACCCAGGTATTTAACATGAGTACACATTACTATTTCTAATGGAGTTTTTATACGGATTTCCCCTATTGTCCCAATAATGTAAATGTAAATTGTTTTTTATTTTCCTATACGGGATGAAATTAAGAATCATCCCTTGCATTTTATTTTCATTTTTTCTAGGGCTGCTTTAATTTGGGACCATTTCCTTTTTCTTTTTCTTTCTTTCTTTCTTTCTTTTTTTTTTTTTTTTTTTTTGCCAGAAGATAAGATTTCAGATTTAGATTTGGATTTGAGATTTCAGACTTGTTTGAAATTTCCTCCTTCCCTCTTATTAGATGTGTATTTCTTAATATGTCTTAGTCTCTCTTCAGCAGAAGGTGTTAAAAGGTGGATAACCAATTAAGCAGTGTACTGGATAATCAGGAAATCCTTTTTTACTTGTAGAAGCAAAGTTTTGTTAATCTGCAGTTTAATTTTGGTGAATCCTTTTTGGTACAGCAGTCTAAGTTTTTTACTTTTTCAAGACTTTGAAATAGTAGTTTTAGTTTGTCTAGGATGTTTATGACTGTAGAGAAATCTACCTTCTGTTCTATTACTCAGCGTATTTCCTGCCTTCCTGGTGTCTTACATGGTATGTGGTTAACCAACAACTGTTTATTGACTCCCGCCACCACCATTTACTTAGCAGATAGGCATCAGAGCAAACTGATTAAATAGTTGTCATCAAGAACCTATTACGCATAGCTAACGAAGCCAGTAGCCTGCACTACAACTCTATCAGTGATAGTGCTTCTGTGGTAAGGATTTAAGATATTCAATTGACCTTATGTTCTTTGAATTTTCTGATTTTGTTGTTACCTTGAGATAAATGAGACTTTACCAGCCTGATTTGCCTAAGGCAAGTCTGAAGATCCAGTCTGGCTGAACTAATGGAAGACCAGAGAGTTCCCTTAGTGAGTTTCCCTGATACAGTGTGCGTATCATGTGGTGTCTGTAATTAGAAAGTTGAAGTCAGTCATAAAATTTTAGTAACCTATGTCAGGATATTAACTCTTAAACCTGTGTTCCAGATTAAGGATCCTGAAGAATGTGGAGCCCACAGGAGCAGGGAAGTCAGGAGATGCAGGGAAATGAACAAGCACAGGCGCGCTAGACAGCTCTCAGCACAAAATACGTCTCTGAAGGGTGGATGTATATGAGCCGCGCATAGCCGCTAAATACCACCAGTTGCCAAGACACAGAACTAGTTAAATAGAAATAACAGTTTACCTCCTGAGCAGGTTGCAAGGAGGTATAGAAGACTGTGTTCTGTCCATGCTTCCAGAGCTTTAGTGAGTTAATTCAGTAAGAAATGTTTGGGGGAACACCTTTTCAGAAGAGGAACTGAGCAGTGTTCTTGTGTTCATAGTTTCATTTCTCTGATTTCTCTCAGGGTTCTTGGGGATCTGGAAAAGATCAGTATAGCCGGGAGCTGCTCGTGTCCTCCATCTTTGCAGCCGCCAGTCGCAAGAGGAAGAAGCCAAAAGAAAAGGCACAGCCCAGCAGCTCAGAAGACGAACTGGACAATGTATTTTTTAAGAAAGAAAGCGCAGAACAGAGTCACAATGACATCAAAGAAGAATCCAAAAAAGAGAGTGAGACATTGTGCCGAAAACAAAGGATCACCATGTCCAAAGACACCAATGCTAAGAAGGACCCCGGTGCCACAAAAGACGACAAGACACCGCCTGGAAAGCAGAGGGCGCCGTCGGAAGAGCCCTCCCCGCCGCACCGGGCCAAACACCCGAGGTCACCGACGCCGAGCGGCCGCTTCCCGGGGCTGAGAGAGAGCCCCCGGCCGCCCGCCGCCCCGCAGGGCTCCCGCGTGGAAGAGACGGGGTCGGACCCCGGCACCCCGCCTGGCGCGTCCTCGCAGGCGCCCCTGGCCAGGCTTCCCAGCAAGAAGGCCGGCAGCCCCGAGCCGCGGCCCGGCGAGCTCCCGGCCGCCGGGAGCAGCGTCACGTCGGGTTACTCCACCACGTCGTCCACTGCGTACCCGGCCAGCCTGGACGGCAGCCGGCTCAGCCCCGACGCGCGCTCGGTGGCCGAGAGCCGGGGCGACGAGGCGGACGATGAGCGGAGCGAGCGCATCAGCGAGGGCCGCCCGGTGGAGACGGACAGCGAGATGGACTTCCCGGTGTTCGCCGGCGCGCCGGCCGCTGAGCGGCTCTTCCGGGGCAGGCTGCAGGACGCCGGCAAGGCGGGCCGCCGCAACTCGGAGGGCAGCGAGCTCAGCGGCCCCGAGGGCAGCCTGACGCCCAGCCTGGACAGCCGGCGGCAGCTCTTCAGCTCCCACAAGCTCATCGAGTGCGACACCCTGTCCCGGAAGAAGTCGGCCCGCTTCAAGTCCGACAGCGGCAGCCTGGGGGACGCCAGGGGCGACCGCGACGGCCCGGCCCTGAGCAGGGTGTTCGACGTCATGAAGAAAGGCAAGTCCACGGGGAGTCTGCTGACGCCCACCAGGAGCGAGGCGGACAAGCCGGAGCCCACCTGGAAAACGAAAATCGCGGACCGGTTAAAACTCAGGCCGCGGGCGCCGGCTGACGACATGTTCGGCGTGGGAAACCAAAAAGCCAGCGCCGAGGCTGCCAAGCGCAAGAACATCAAGCGCCGGCACACGCTCGGGGGGCACCGGGACGCGGCCGAAATCAGCGTCCTCAGTTTCTGGAAGGCGCACGAGCAGGGCGCGGACGGGGGAGCCGAGCTCTCGGCCGTGAATCGGCTGAGGCCGAAATGCGCGGCCCAGGATCTCTCCATCTCCGACTGGCTCGCTCGGGAGCGCTTACGCACCAGCGCTTCCGACCTCAGCGGAGCAGACACCGGGGACCCCGCGCCTGACGGCGCCGCGGCCGACGCGCCCCCGAATTCGCAGCCTGGCGCGGGCGCTTCTCCCGGGCCCGTGGCTGCAGCCCCCAGGCCCCTTCTTTCCATACCGCCGCGCTCACCCGACCAGGTCAACGGAGAAAGCTTCCAGAACATGAGCCAAAATGCTAGTTCGGCGGCATTATAATGCCCAGCCTCCGAAGCCTCCCAACTGTCCGAAGCCCCAGGCAGTGAAGCACGGTCTCATCCCTGTCTTTAATCTGGGGCATGTCCACTATAGCAAATAAGAAGCTACTGTTACACGTTCCAGTCAGTAACTCTGTAAATATTTTCTTGTACCAGAATTGTTATTATGCAGCCTTCATTTGGGCTGGTTTCATCATTTTGCACTGTGGAATAGCTTTACAGTGCATTACTACAGCCAGAAGAACATATATATATATATATATATATATAT
>LNAC01000368.1:1071031-1085206 GCA_002007465.1 Ailurus styani | reverse complement strand
ATATATATATATGTATATATATATATATATATATATATATATATATATATATATATAGGATAGTTGTATACAAATGAGCAAGGTATTTGTTGCAACTTACTACACAGTGTATACCCAAGATTTCTGAAGCAAACAGCTGGCATTAGTGTGCAGCAAATTTGTTCTTTTGGTTTCATCACTAACAAAAGTGCCTCATCATAAAAATCCATTTGGTTATTAGGGTGCCATATTGTTAAAATTAGATAACTTACATTGAATAAATGAATGCATTTTATTGGTAACAAATTTCATTACATTTACCAGTTTTAACACAGGTGGATACAGAACTTGCATTCTCTCGTCATTCCAGGTGGATCTCTGAGTTTTATATTCAAACTTTTAATACAGTTTTTGAGTTTTGTGTGACTTGAATTTTTAATCTTTCTGTAAAATATGTAACTTAAATGAACATATTATATGTGTATCTTTTCTTCAGATACCAGATTTGATATAAATGTTGTAACATAGATGTGTAGATAGTGACCTGGATGGAACTGGCTTCTTTATCGAGAAGAATATAATTCTGCATGAGGACTTAATGAATCCAAACCTGTGTCATGCCTGTGTGCATACCCAATTAAACACTGGAAATAAAAATTGTTTTGGTGAACTTGGCATGGCTTGAAACTTACTGTAATATATTTTTAAATGTTACCCACTTATAACTGCCTTAATTGGTCCTGATTTAAAAAAAATATATTACCTACTCTGGGGGCACCTGGGTGGCTCAGTCTGTTAAGCATCAGGCTCTTGATCTTAGCTCTGATCTTGATCACATGGTCATGAGTTTGAGCCCCGACTTGGGTTCCAGGCTGGGCTTGGAGCCTCCTTTAAAAAAAAAAAAAAAAAAATTACCTACTCTATTTGTATATTCCGTCTCTCTCCTTTTTTTTTTTTTTTTTTTTTTTTTTTTTGCTATGGCTGGGCAGGGATCTCTTATAAATGTTTACACGGGCCTAACCTCACTTCTGGACATATAGTATTTAACTTTTCTGGCTAAAGTAATATGTGTTACTTACTTTTTGTTGGAGATAATGACTGCAAAGAACATACATTTGGGAATCAGACCAACTCTACACTTCCTAGATATGTAAACTTGGACAAATTATTTAACTTCTCTGAATTTATTCCTTCATATAAATAATGATAATAGTATCTATTACAAGGGTTATTGGATTTAAATGAGGTACTCCAGATACAAGTGCCTGCCACACATGACTTGCAAAATATGTCAAACCTATCCTAAAAAATAATGGGTACTTAAAATCTCAGAATGGTAAGACTGGAAGGGCCTTAAAAACCATCAAATCTAGTAGTTTTCAACCCTGCCAGACCCAATATTCTCATTCTGTACAGAATATTTTTGAATTTCTCCTTTACTATTCTGAAGTGAAATTCACAGATAATACAACCTACCTGTATAACAAATCTATATATATATTTTAATTGTATTCAATAGAGTGTGGGATGTCTCTAATTTTCTTATTATAGAAAAGAAAAGGAAAGTGATTTATAATAAAGTAATAAACATTTCAATATGTGAAGTAGTCAGATATTTGCACCAATATGCAGAGTCATTAACAGTGCAATAACTTCATGTCTCATGAATAGTTTTGCTATTGGTGATGTGATTTTCTTAAATGATGGTAAAGTTCTGAACAAGATAAAAAGACACTCTTTCCTAGTTTACGTAATAGGTGCATTCCTGGAAAAGCCAATGTATTTTTAAGATCATCAAAAATACTTTTTATATGTAAAAAAGAAGTTAGGCTCAAGGCTCAAATAATTATATTTTATTCGTTTCTGCTCTTATATTTATTAGCTTCAATTTTTTTTGGAACCTGAGACATTTTCTAGATCATTGATTTCCAGCCTTTTTTTGATTTTTGATATTTGCTTTTTAAAAGTCTATTTGTTTTATTTTCATTTATTTCAAAACATTGTCTAACTTCTGTTGTGATATTTGTTTAACCTGTGAGTTATTTAGATGAATATTGCTTAATTTCTAAACATTTGGAGGCTTTCTAGTTTATCTTTAAAAAAAATTAGTATAATTCACATGATTATTAAACATACTCTGGTAGTTTTAAGCTGTTTGAAATTAATGGAGACATCCACTAAGTAAACCAGCATATGGCCAATTTTTATTTAATTTCCATGCCCACTTGAAAAGAATATGTCCTCTATGGCCGCTTTATTATGTTGACTTGGTCAGGTTTCTTCATCATGTTTTTCAGATCTTTTATATCCTTATTGATTTCTTACTTGGCTCTCATCATTTCCTGAGAGATGATAAAGTCTTATGATTACAGATTTGTATTCTCTTATTTGTCAATTGTTTCCTTATACATTTTGAAGCTAGTTTACTAGGTGGACATAAATTTAGAATTATATTATCTTCATGGTGAATTGACTTTTTTCTTATCATGAAATGCCCTTCATTATCTCTACAGAAGCTGCTTGTGTTAAAGTTTAATTTTACGTGATATTGTTGTGACTGTACCAGTTACTTTTGGTTAGTGTTTGCATAGTACATCTTTCTTCTCCTTTTACTTTCAACCCTTTTGTGTTTATTTTCAGTTTTTCTCTCTCTTACAGCAGCATATAGTTTTTTTTTTAATGTGGTCTGGTAATCTTTGTCCTTTAACTGAAGTATGTAATCCAATTACTTTTAATGGAATTCCTGATGTATTTGGATCCACAGCTTCTGTCTTACTGTTTGTTTTCTACTTGTCTCACAAATTTTATATGCCTTTTTCTCTTGTTTCTTGCCTTTTTGAATTAATCGAATATTTTTATTATACCCTTTTCCCCTTCTATTAGCAGGTTACTTATTTATTCTTTTACTATACTTTTAGAGACATTCTTCACCTAATAGAACCTAATGTAAATTAAACATTTACTGCTTTCCACATACTGCTTATTATACTTAATGATATATGTCCCTATACCTTGTAAGACATTATTTTTACTTTATACGCTTGAATATTCATCTGCACTTACCATCAATGACCATTTTTACTGCTCTTCATTCTTTCTTATATTTCCATGTTTTTATCTGCAGTCTTTCTCTTCCTTCCTGAAGAACTCTAATTATTATGTGGATCTGCTGGTGAAGTCTCTCTGCTTATATGTGTTTGGAAATGTCTTTATTTTGCATTCTTTTTCCAAAGGATGTGCTTGCTGCCTATAGAGTGCTGGAATTTTCTTTCAGCACTTTAAAGATGTCGTTTTGTTTTCATCTGGTTTCTGTCGTTACTGTTGAGAAGGGAGCTGTAAGTCTTCCTGCGCTTCGAAGGTAATTGTCTGGGTCACCCTGTGTTTGCAGGCGGGGACAGAGCTGATTAGGGCAGGACTGTAATCTCTGTGAGACCAGGCGTACCTCGGGCTCCGCCCCTCTCCTAAAGTGTCACTTCTCAGGTATCTCAGTGTTAGGGTGTTTCCTATCACCCCTCCCCCTTGGCATGTCCTGAACGCCACTGTTCGTCACCTGAGACCTTTGAGACAGTACCAGACGCACCAATCTGTTTTGCAACTTGCTTTCAGCCTCTTAGCCTTCCGCCCTGAATGGCTGAAGTATTGCCAAATGCCTTAAAAGTAAAACCACCAAGTACGGGGTTCTCCTCTCTATGATTCCTTTTCCTCAGGGATTTTGTTTCCTCGAATCTCAGCCGACTTGGCATCCTGCACCCCTGCACATCTTTTTACTTATTTACTTTCCACCCCATCCCGGCCCAGGAAAATTGAGAAAAGTCAGCTTCTTGGTAGCCCCTGTCCCCCAAAGCCCTACTTCCATTCTAGCTCCCAGTCTTCGCTGCCTTGACAGGCCTCCAGTTTGTTTGCTTGTGGACTGACTGAATGGTTGGTTGTATTTTCTCCAGCTTCTCAGTTTGGGTCTTCATCAGCTACGAGCTATTCCACTGTAGTTGGGAATAGTTGTACCCTAAACTCATATCATTATACATAGGTTCTTCGCCTACACAATGTCAGAATGATAAAACCCGTGTGAGATACGAGCTAACCCTTTATCGTGTGGGGATTTTGACCCTTGTCTTACTGGAGCCTCCAGGGTAAAGTTATGTTTATTCTAACAATAGAGGTATATCTACTGATGTGCTGAAATAGTGAAACAAGTTATTTTCTAAAAACTCTTAGAAACAGTGGATTCTCTAAAAGCACCCAGATCACCAGGTAGCACCTCTTAAGTATTCTGATTTTCAGCAGTGTATAGTCATTTCAAGTGCCCTCAGCCGAAGTTATTCTGGTCTCACTTCAGTAGAAATGTAATGATTAGACTAGCTTATCTGACAGGTATTGTGTCTAAATTTTGTTTCTACTTTTTGATGAAACTTGTATGGATTTTTTTTGGTCTCATTTTGAAAGTAGTTTCTACTGCTTCATTACTGAAAGCATTTGTTTTGGGTTCCTTTTTTGAGAGACTGATCAAGTGCTTGCTGAAATGCAGTTTCTGCCCTCTTATGGAGTTGACACACAGAAATATGTAATTCCATGGAGATGTTGGAGGTTCCTACTTCTTGATTTTTAAATGAAATCATGTTCTTTAAGCCTTACTTCAAGCCTACCTGGAATGCTGGATTGTAAGGAAATTCTAATATCCCGGAAAAAAATCATATCTACTACTGCCTTCAGTCTGTAAGGGTTTCCTTCCATCCTTAGAGAGAAATTTAACCTGACTTTTTTTTTCATAGAAAGACACCTAATTCCAATTTGAATTCTTGTGTGCTGGCCATTGTGGAAGGCAATAGAATACCCACTGCATCACGCTTCTTGTAATGGTTACGAGTTTCCCCTGATGTGGCTGTGAGCTTGCTAGCGTTCTGGCAATTTTTCAGACTTAAACCCCTGAAGTCATAGGCTCCCTTTAACAATAGAGCACAAGGGCCACCTATGTATTCCAGTAATCTCTCGCTGTAAGACTAACCACTCCAGAATGCCCTGCCTTAAACGTAGCAATGCTTAAGATGCTCCTGTAGGGTCGTGTGGCTTCATCAGCAGCTGGAGACACTCCATCCAAACACCTGACGGAGCTCCACGTCTGAGACGGCTCTCTCACGGCAGTCATCGGATGCGGGCTCCTGGCTGGGAGCTCAGCATCACGGGTGGACGGGTCTACACGGGGCCTCTCCCAGTAGCTTGGCCTTCACACAGCATGGAGCCTGGGTTCCAAGTGGGAGCATCCCAGCAGCAGGCTGATTTCAGGACAATCGATGAGAAGCTGCCGGGCTGCTTGTGACCTCCACTCCAAAGCCCAGAACATTGCTTCTGCTGCATTCTGCTGGTCAAGCAAGGCACCAAGCCAAGACCAGATGCAAAGGGCGGGAAATCAGACGCTACCTCTCCAGGCAAAGGACAGCCAAGGATTTGTGCCTTCTTTAGTCAAACCCAGTGCGCATCTCTGTGTGTAAATTCATCTCTCTGAATTATGGCATTGCTATTCTTTTGCCTTAATGTTTCATCTTTGCCTTAATGTTTCACCTACCTATACTCTTGGTTTTCTCAAATATTTATCTTAATATTAGTATTTGTATTTTCGAACCCCCTCAAAAGGTATTTTTTCTAAGCAGCAAGACAGACAGACACGGTTTCCAGAATCATCCTTCTAGGCCTCTCCTACCGACTCACATGTTTAGAATCATAAGCATAGTTGGCTCTGTTTCCGTCTCACAGGCCCATCCTTCCAAAACTGAATGCCAAGTAAGGATCCCGTAAGCAATTCCCCTCAGGAATCCCAATCTTGCAGATTCAGCAAAGGTATGTAAGTTTAACTGAGAAGGTTTGCCTGCGGGACCGCTCCGGATAAGCTAGACCAGGCTGCGGCAGCACGTAGAAGGTCCGGGGCTCACCACAAGCAAGCCCAGTTTCTTCCTTGCGCTCGGCGACTGTGACCGGCTGCCGCTCTGTTCCACGTCTCCTCCACGCTGGGCTGAGCGTCGCCAGTCCCTGCGTCAGCAGAAAAGAGAACAGGGCAAACTGCTTGGCTGGGGACGCCCTCGCTCTCAGTGGTCAAACCCAGAAGAGCTCCCGGCTTCTGCAGGGTGGAGGGGTCTCATCAGCAAGTGGGGCGTGGGATGCTCTACCACTCCCTGCGCTCGTCTTGCGTAGCTCATCACGTTCCCGTCCCGGTGCTATTGCTCCCTCCTGCCCTCAGAGAGATGGAGTTTTCCAAAGGGGGAGTGCAGTCCTGAGCCTGAGCTTGTTTCAGTAGTAATTTCCTAGCATCGCTATAACAAATCGACGTGGACTTGGTGCCTCAGGACTGCACGCATTTATGCTCGTCTCTTTCGGGAGGTCAGAATTCACAGGGTTGGAATCAAGGTTGCCGCGGTGAGGCTGTGTCCTCAGAAGGTTCTAGGGGAGAGTCTGTTCTGGTCCCAAGCTATTCAAAGTTCTAGGTATACTTTATTTCCAGTTGTCCCAGCCCAACCTATATACTATCTTTTCCAGAATTTATCCCTTTCCAGAATTTTATTTTTGTTCTTTACTCCATAAAGTGGACATCATTATTGTTTTTTGTTTTTATTTTGTTTTATTTATTTATTTGTCAGAGAGAGACAGTACACACAAGCAGGGAGGAGCGGCAGAGGCAGAGGGAGAAGCAGACTCCCGGCTGAGCAGGGAGCCTGATGTAGGTAGGACTCGATCCCAGCACCTTAGGATCATGACCTGAGCCAAAGGCAGCCGCTTTACCAACTGAGCCACCCAGGTGTCCCTCATTACTGTTGTTTTATAATGTCAGTGCAATGACATTACTCCCATATTTACCGTTTTCATTGATTACTATGCCTTCTTGCACTGCAGGCCAACTGTCTGGGATCACTCTACCTCGATTATTTAGGTATTTAGATCCTTCAGAAGTTTCTGTAGTGAGAGTTGGTTGGTGATGAACATTCTCAGCTTTTATTTATCTTTAAATGTAATTATTTTGCCTTCACTCGGGAGAGATGGTTTTGCTGGATATACAATGATAGGTTGACAGCAGTATTTTCCCTCAGTGTCATGAGATAGTAATGCATTCTCTTTGGACTTGGTGTTGCAGTTGGGAATCAGCAGTCGGTCTAGGTCTGTGTAGGTAACCTGTTATTTTTACTCTCTCACTAGTTTAAGAGTCTCCCTTTGCGTTTGGTGTTATGACCCTTTGCTACCATGTGTCCAGAGTATGGATTTTTTTAATTTAAATTTTAATTTTTTAAAAGATTTTATTTATTTGAGAGAGAGAGGGAGAGCAAGGTGTGGGGCGGAGGATCAGAGGGAGAATCTCAAGCAGATTCTGCTCTGAGCATGGAGCCCAATGTGGGTCTCGATCCCAAGACCTGGAGATCATGACCTGAGGTGAAACCATGAGTTGGATGCTCAACCAACTAAGCCACCCAGGCACCCCTAGGTATGGATTTTTTTTCATCATCTTTCTTAGAATTTGGTTCTCTGAAACAGAACTGTTTCTATAAAGTTTCTCAGTCATTTCTTAATATTTCCTCTCCCCCTTTGCTTTATTATCTCCTCCAGCAGCCCCTATTAAATGTCTACTGAATGAACTCACTCAATCCCTTCTTGCCTTCTTGCTCATATTCTATGCCTCACTTTGTCTCTTTGTTGCATTTGGGTAAGAGGCTACTTTTAGGGCTATTTTCCAGCTCATTGTCTTACTTTCAACAATGTCTCATCTGCAGTGTCGTCTGTCCATTGGGTTTTTAATTTCACTTTTCTCTCACTTTTAGAAGTTCTGTTTTTTAATTCCAAAACAGCCTAGACAATACTGAGCTCCCTTTTTGTTTGCATCACATTTTATGATTTCTTGTATTTCTATAAACTATTAAGCACATTTATTTTAGCATGAATTCTGGAACTGAACTCCTTGGCTTCAAATCGCAATGAATTTGAACAAGGCACCTAACTTCTCTAGGTCTCTGTTGCCTCACATGTGGAATGCAGGAAATAATAATCCCCATCAGGTCTGATTCTATTCTTCTTCCTCCTCCTCCTCCTCCTTCTTCCTCCTCCTCCTCCTCCATTTCATTTTTCAAGCAGCCGGAGAGAGCTTTAAATTTGTAATTTGTTCATTATCTCTATTCATTTTGGCCAAAGTGATAGATTTGAAGAAACCTATTTAAGTTTCCCTTAGGCTGCATTGACATTTTTACATTTTAACATTCCAAATTTTTCCTTCTCACGAATTCTTAGGAGAAATATCTAATTATTTTCTTCCCATTTACCATAATGACCTGTTCTGAAAACCTAAATAGAGCCCATCAGGACATGTTCACCGTGGAATCAGGGGGGACAGATACCAGGGCTTTGATTTCCAGACGCTCGTGGTGCCTGGTGGTTGATTATTATTGATTAACACCATTTCCCATTCCCACCCTGGGAAAACATCATTCGAACAGAGAAGGATTCATCCTCAGTCAAAAAAGGAATGAGCAAGGCAATCTCCCTGTGTGTGTAGATTTCTCACCAGAGGCAACAGAACAAAAACTCAAACCAGGTGGCTTCGCAGACTCAAACACAAAAACACAAATGTGACTGTTTCCTTTTTCTTTTTTTAATGAATGCTCTACTATAGTTCTAGGAGAAATAACATTTTTAATATTGGGAAACAGTAATCATCCCGTTCTTCCTGCCCACCCGAGCAGACATGATGTAAACAGAACTTAAATCCTGACCTTGTCGCTTTAGCCCTCAAACTTCCTTGGGCTCCTTATCCAGCTCTGAAGCTCCTTATCCAGCTCTGAAGCTCCTTATCCAGCCGACAGAAGGATCGCGCCACAGGCCAGCCCTGCCGAGCGGCCCCCTGAGCTTTCCTCCTATTTCCAAAGTGTGCCCTCCGGCCATGGCTTCTGATTGCTTTCTCAGCCTGCCCCTTACCTAATTATTTTCATCTCATGTGGTCTTAACAGACTGATTGCTTCCCTGTGGCCATAATATGAACGGTCAAGGTGAACAAAAAGAGATGTCACATAAAAAATTCAGAATTTTTGGAAAACTGGAAGGCCCCCCTCATCCGACGTTCCAGCAGACTAGGGACAGGGTTGTTGCCACCTGTAGATGGAGCTGGTGTTCTCATGATCTCGGGGTCCTGGGATCAAGTCCCACATTGAGCTCCCTGCTCAGCAGGGAGTCTGCTTGTCCCTCTTCCTCTGCTCATTCCCTCTCTCAAATAAGTAAATCAATAAATCAATAAAATCTTTAAAAGGGAAGGAGGGAGGGAGGGAGGAAGGAAGGAACAAAGGAAGGAAGGGAGGGAGGAAGGAAGGAAGAGGGAGCTCTTTTGACGAACAACAGATGGCCTCTCTGATGCCAAACTGCCCGTCTCCGCCACTTCTGGAATGATGCTAAAAGCTCACATGAAGTGAGCAGAGATGGAGGGCGGGGGTGGGGCGAAGCCACGACCGCTCTACATGTTCTCCGTGCATCGACACACTGATTCTCACAGTTGCCCAGGGAAACAGATCGAGGCCCTGTCTTGCTTATTTCCCAGCATCCGTCTGCAGACTGCACTTCCCAGCCCCTCTCCCAGCCAGGGGCGGCGGGACAACGAAGCTCTCACCCCCAGTCCAGAAGATGCCTTTTGTGCAACTTCCTGCAGGTGTCTTTAAAAAGACAGGCGGGTGCTTCTCCAAGATTTCCTCTTTCCCCCGTCGGGAGTCTGGAGCTCCGGGAGCCCTCCAACAGCACCAGGTACCCCGGGGAAGCGAGCCTTGCATGGCATGGTGGAGGCTGCCCACCATGGGCCCTACATCTGGGCGGCTTGGGCACGAGGGGAATAGACTTGTCTCCGGTAAGAGCCATCTTATTCGGGATTTTCTATCACGTGCAGCCGAAGTTACCCTACAGGGTACAGGAGTAACCTATCCCTCTCTCACAGGTAGGGAGGCGGAGGCGGAGGCAGCCCGTCATTTGTCTAAGAGTATGAAGCTAGCAGTGACAAATGGTGTTCTGTGCGGGGCCAGATCCCCCCAGTGTGCTGCAGTACCTGGCAGCGCCATTCGAATCCGTCAAGTCAACCCCAGTGCTTCCGGTTTTTGTTTGAGTGACACGGAATTTTAGAAGTTATAAAATTCAGAGACCTCAGGGTGCTTAGGTAGTTCAGTCAGTTGAGCTTCCGACTCTCAATTTGGGATCAGATCATGATCTCAGGGTCATGGGATCGAGCCCCGAGTCAGGCTATGAGCTCAGTGGGGGTCTGCTTGAGATTCTCTCTCCCCTCTCCCTCTTCCCCTCCCTCCCCCACCACCTCATGCTTTAAATAAATAAATAAATAAATAAATAAATAAAATCAATCTTCAAAAAACAACCTCAGAAGTTTCTATCCCTTTATAACTTGCACAAAAATAAATGCAAACATCAGGTTAGTATTACGTGTCTGAATAAAATCTACTAGCCACTTGAGGATTTTAGATTGCCGTGTTATCAGAGGTTTTTCTAAAATGAGCGAACTTCCTGGGTGAATGAAGTGTGTCAAGGAAATATAGAGAACATACAGAACACAATTTTCAATTGTTTAAACACTTTCAAACGTATATAACTTAAACATGATTTTAGTAACTTGCAATTTCGGTTGCTACTACTTTAGTTAGTCGCAATTTTTCTTATTTATTTATTTATTTATTTATTTATTTATTTATTTATTTATTTATTTATTTGACAGATAGAGAGAGATCACAAGTAGGCAGGGAGGCAGGCAGAGAGAGAGGAGGAAGCAGACTCCCCACCGAGCAGGGAGCCTGACGCGGGCCTCGATCCCGGGATCCTGAGATCATGACCTGAGCCGAAGGGAGAGGTTTTAACCCACTGAGACACCCAGGGACCCTAGTTGCAATTTTTCAAACCAAACAATGCCGCCAAGCTCAACCCCTATTTGAAACCCGAACAATTGCTTCAGGTACACGGTTTCTTAAAACCAAGGCAGACAGAGAGAATATGCCAGATCTGTAAAGATTAGAAGTGAGCCCAGGGCTGTCATTCCCCTGCCAAATTCTAGGACAATCTCTCTTGTTTTCCTCAATGCTTTTTCATTGACAACCCTCTGGCTTTGTGGACACCCCCTGGATTCTTCTTTGATTCAGCCTCTTTTTCCTCTTCGGTGCTTCTCGGCTTCTGGAAGCCACTACTGATGTTGCTGCCATTCTTCCTGACTTCAGCGCCACACTGACTGCCATGACATCACCCCCAGCATCTCTGTTCTCCTCAGCCTCCTTCTCTCCTTCCTCCTCCCATTGCTAGAATAATGGCCACCTCCCCTCAGGTACCATTTTCCCTCTTCTCCCACTGGGAAGGATATGAGGAAAGGTCTTGGGGAAAGTAAGCTGATCTGGTCTTTTACTCAAGCCAATGCCCGGACTTCTCCAATTGTGTGGCAGGAAGATCGCATGGCAGAGAGCCATTTCTAGTCCCATGGCTCCGTGGCTATCACTGTGCTCCCGATGGGCCTGCAGCTGCCTTCACAGGCATGTAAGCTTGCTTGTCAGCAGGGCCGGATGCCACACAGGTCTCTCTCTGAGGGTCTGTGCTCTCCTTCCCAGAACAAGCTGGCTGTCACCACCACGGGGCTTGCCAAGTGGGGCAACGTGAAAGGCAGGATGGTTCTGGTGGTGACCGGAAGGGGGCAGCTAGACCTCAGGGATGGTAGATGACAGGGTTACCCCCAGCAGAGCAGTTCCTCGAGACAGCTGGGAAAGGGGCAAGGTGTTTGCTGGGAGGTCTGTCCTCCTTTAGGCTTTGGTGTGACTGAACTTGAGAAGGTAACTGAGTTAATGTTTCAAAACCATGGTCTACAGTTAAAAAAAAAAAAGTGCATGTGTGTGTGTGTGTGTAAAATATCATCAAAGTTTCGCAGTGCCAGCATCTTGCCAGAAGCATCTGGCATTGCTATGGCAACAGAATGAGGGAACTGTGCTTGGTGCACACTGTCGATGGGATTCAGAGATTTTCCTCCTCTGAATCTCATTCGCGGGCAAGCAGGATATTTTAACCCTGCAGAAGGCAGAGGTGGAATGAAGAGGTAGGAGAAGGGAGTGAATGAAGGGGTAGGAGTGAGATTCCTGGCCACAGTGAAACACACTTTTCACACATCTGATTAGGCACCTATGGAGCCTTTTTCCTATTAATCTCTGTGATCTGTCCCCTTAGCTGTACTGAGCCCTCTCAATGCTCAGCCTCCAATTCCCTTTTCATCCAACCCTACCCCACTTCTAAAGGGCTTCCCAAAATGCAGTCGTGTCACTTTCTTGTTTAAAATCCACGAACACGGGCGCCTGGGTAGCTCAGTAGGTTAACCCCCTGCTTTTGGCTCAGGTCATGATCTGAGAGTCCTGGGATGAATCCCCACATTGGGCTCCCTGCTCAGTGGGGAGCCTGCTTCTCCCTCTAACCCTCCCCCCTGCTCGTTCTCTCTCTCTCTCATGCTTTCTCTCTCAAATAAATAAAATCTTAAAAAAAAAAAAAAGAACTGCTTTAAAAAAATCCACCAACACTTTACTTTTGCCTACAAAGAAAATGACTAATTGTGTCGCTTGGTAGGCAAGACCTTTCTCATTAGGGTTCCATCCTACTTTTATGAGGGGCCTCCGCTCCCTCACTAAGGCACCAGCCCAGCCAAATATCGTTTTCCCTTGCCTTGTTTCTCCGAGGGGACTTGCTTTCCTTCCCTGTAGGTGAGCGAGGGCTGTCGTGCTCCGTGCTCCCACCGCCCTACCCTCCGAACCCACACCACTGTGGTTGTGTCCGTCGTCCCGCCTTTCCGGCCCGAGGTCGAGTTCTTTGAGGACAGCACTGAGTTTTCCCCCCACGGGACCTCACACAACCCAGGTAATAGGAACTCCACGGAATTGGTGGCATCGCAGGTTTTGTGCCCTCGAGGCGGGTCAGCAGTGCGGGAGGCCACACTGTTGAAGTCCCAAGGGTGATTTTAGGGGGAGGGCCTCCTCCAGGGTGCAGAGCCAGAGTAATTGGAGGCTGGTGGAGGCGGACTGACTATTAGAAAAACCTCGGAGCACAGCGTCCAGGGTCCAGTCTCCCCTTCACTCCACAGGCTGCTCCCCAGGCCCCCCGTACCGGCCCCACTAAGATGGCGCCCTGCGGCCACACGTGTGCCACACTCCATCCACCTCTTCGCCCCATTACTTGCAGCGCACCCATCAAGACTCCGCTCAAATGACAGCTCCCCTGTGACGTTTTCCTTACCGGCCCTCTCCATGGAGCAGTTTCTGTGTCTTGGGGTTCCTACAGCATTTTGGAGAGACCTCAGGCCCCCCTGGTCACCCCGGGAAGAGATGATTCTCTTCGAGAGGACCCCTCACTTTTCAGGGAACACGGTCTCTGGAAGTCATGCGTGTAGCTCACAAGTGGGATTCTTCAAAGTGGACGCGTCAGGCGGGGCTTCCTAGGGGCACGTAGAACATGCTGGAGGTAGCACGTTCTGTTCAGAAGCCAACACCCCGTGAGTAGTCGGGAAAAGTCGATGGTGTCTCAGGACTGGCGCTGGGCCTCAAAAGCCACCAGGAATGGAGGCTACGCAGGGCACTCAGACCCAGCCATCGCCACCCCTCTTCTCCTGGCTTCCCTGCGCACACCTGCTTCGGTCCTCTCTCCTCCCCAGCCCTCCTCAATGCAGCCGGCTCCCCGCCAACTAGGAGGCTAACTGCCTGCCTCCACTGATCAGGGCTGTGTTCAGCCTCTGCCGTGCGGCCAAGCGAGTGTAATCAGGTCACCTGCCCCTCAACTACCCGCCAACAGGACTCAGAGGAGCAGGTAACGTAGCACCCGGGCTGGAAAGGGAGGTCGGAGGTTCAGGCCGAGGAGCGCAGCGCCACCTGTTGGGCCTTCCAGGTAGCGCGGCTTCTTGTTACCTCCTCCCTCTGGCCTCTCCCGGGAGCGTTTCCAGCGCGCCTGGGTAGGTCCTCCCCCAGGCCGGTGACCTTTTCATGCCCCACAGTCAACGTCTCCTGGCTGCTCCCGAGCCTAGCGGGACAGGGCCTGCACCTGTGACGTCTGAGCCCTTGACGCGGCCTGCTCGCTCCCTTCACAGGAGAGGGCAAAAGTTTGAAAAGGTTCCATTGTGGGGGCAAACCAGAGGAGCAGGGGTGTGAGGGGGAGAGGAAGGAGGCCAGGTGTACAAGG
>LNAC01000368.1:930023-1059504 GCA_002007465.1 Ailurus styani | reverse complement strand
CTGGGGTGGGGGTGGGGGTGGGGCTGGGCCGTCGCGACCGTTAAGGTGCCTCCAGTGCAATGCAGTCAGCACAGACGTTAGTACTGGTGACTTTCAGGGCAGCTCAAGGACAGGTCTGTCTCGCTTTCCCAAGGTGTTCTGATGAACCACTACCTTCACCAAAGAAAAGCCCAGGGGCCCGGCACCTTGCGTTAACAGTTAAACTTTGGAGTCACAAAGTAAAAGGTGTTTTATTGCGAGCATGCAAAAGCGTGGTGGAAAGTTTAACAAAGGCTTTTTTTTAGACTTCTTCATGCCCCAGATCCAGGATGTCTATGTAAACCATATCTCACAAAGAAAACACAGTATTTGGTATAAACTAAGTCAGCAACTTGCTTCTTAACCGAAATAGCGTCCATCCAAAATTGGGTTTAAGGTAAAACTACCTGACGATATTGGCGGGGATCCTGCAGTTTGGATGGCTTGCCGGGCTTGTCCAGGCTTCCAGGTCTGCCCTTGGAGCTCATGGGGACTGGCATCCTGCTCGTCTGCGGGGTCCCAGCAGAGCCCTGGGGGAAGGAGCAGCGGGAGGGAAAGAGAAGAAGCACGTGAGTGCGGTGTCACTGAGGCTCTCCCGCTGGCTGCAGAAAAGGTCAACGTGAGAAGCCACAGCCCTACATGCAGGACAGATCTAGGACGTCAGGAGACACCACTGGGGTTAATCTGAAGAATCAAACAGAATAAACTGCTCCACTACTGATCAAACGGATTTTAATGTGAGTATCAGAGCAATCATTTCAACAGCAAATGACCGACCCAGCATCCTTGAGTTTACCCAACACCAGTCAGCAACAGAGGTAAAAAGAGAATCGATTAGCTGTTAGACACCTAGTTGTTGTTGTTTTGAAGGTGAGGGAGAAAGTGTGAGAGAAAGGGATCGTGGTGAACAGACAAAACAAAACAAAACACAATGAGCCACCTGAAAGGAAGCAAGTCAATCACAAGACACCTGTTGCTAATGGTGATTATGGCAGATGTGAGAAAGCAGCTGGGTCTTTTCACTCTCCATCAGACCAAGATACCTTACGTGAAGCCGAAGGGACGGACGAAGGGGGCTCTAGGGCAGTGGGAGCTTCATCCAGAACTAGCAGGGAGCGGGGAGAGGCCTCTGGGGCTATGTGGGGTGAGCTTGCCACAGAATCTCTGTTGGAAGAGCATGAAGTATCAACTAGGGCTTTTGGACTCATTTCACTGATGGTGGTTTCAAGCTGTTTGATGGTCTGCTCTAGGCTGTCCAGTGTCCTGTAGGTATTTTTTCTGATTTCATCAGTTCTGGAAATCAGAGCTGTGCTCTCTGGACCGGGCGGCTCTTGTCTCCTAGGCGTGCTTCCAGGGGTGTCTTCAGGTTGGGACCTGGTAATTTCAAATCGCTTGGCTTCCTTGTGCTGCTTCAAGGTGCCGTCCTCCTCCTCCTCCTCGTAGACCACCACCTGCAGAGTCTTCTTCCCTGTTTTGGTTCCTGTGCGAATCGCCTGAGTGA
Source organism: Ailurus styani (assembly GCA_002007465.1). NCBI lineage: Eukaryota > Metazoa > Chordata > Mammalia > Carnivora > Ailuridae > Ailurus > Ailurus styani. The sequence goes on along the minus strand of LNAC01000368.1, from coordinate 1,057,985 downwards.
GAGCCACCAGTTGCTTTTTAGGGAATTTGAACTTGAACTTCTTCTTGGGGTTTTCAAACTGGTCATCTGTCCCATCGGCTTTGCGTTCTGAACTTGGAGACTCTGCTTGGCCAAACTTGCCCCGCTCCCTTTTATCCATTTCCTGTCCTCCTGGTGTGTCGGCCTCAGCCGACCGGCAGTGTGGCTGTAGCTCCCGGTCAGCCTGCCGTGCTGGTCTGGGGCTGCCGGAGTCCACCTCCTCGGGGAACTTTCGAGACGTATTATTCTGGACCACTGGGTCTCCGTTTTCCTCCTCTTCCTCCTCCTCTATCTTTTCCTCCGTCATCATTCTCTCTAACTCCTCATCGCACTCCTCGAATATGGTTGAAAGTCTCTTATATGCGGACCGGATGTCCATGGGTTCATCAAAAATGATGATAACTGGTTTCTTGTCCAGGCACACGACTGGCTCTTCGTTTTCAGTTCCTCCTTGTTGGGAAGTGGTCTCTTTTTTGGCATCAATATTAACCGTCTGTACGTCTTCCCCCTTTTTGCTCACTATGTCTTGGACTTCCCCACTGGAGAGAACCTGGACTGCGGTTTTGGTAATCATGAAGGCGATGTTGTCAGGGGTCGCGTTTTCCTCAGTGGGAGAACCTGGGGTCGACTCCCCATCCTCGCCAGAGCTCATGTTTGCATGCCGCGCCCCCCTGGGTCTCAGAACGACCTGACCGAACTCTGTCATGGGAACCTCTTGATCGTGAGTTTTGACATCACACGGGCTCAATTCAGTTGACCTAGTGGGAGAGGGAAGGTCACACCTATCGGTATTTTCTGGTCCTTCTAGACTCATCTCCTTTGTCTTTCCATAACTCATCTTCTGATGCTCAGTGTCAGATACAGGGTACTGAGGTCCTGGGCGCTTAGGTCCTTTGTTTGTTGCAACTTCTGACGTACTAGCGCCAGGGTAGCTGGAGTTGACCTTAGACACATTTTTCTGGGAATAATTTCTACTGTCTCTAAATAAACTCTTGTTGGATATGGAACTGTCCTTCTTTAGGATGTCTGTTTTGTACTCTGAGGTTCTGGATGCATCAGAAATACCATTCCCCATTGCTATTTCCCACTTAGGGTGATCAAGAGGTGTTAGAGCCCTTGTGGTAACCTGAGAGGGACAGTGGAGGAGGGAAACCACACACATTAATCAGAAACGGATCTGCAAAAGGAGGTAATTAATCTGCATGGTATCATTTGGAACACAGATCTGCTGAACTCACCTTTCGGGATTCCATTTGGGGGCCATTTTCATATTCAACATCAGATTTTCGTACGTCTTCATGGAAAAATTCCAAATTCTGGTAGAATAGTGTAGGACATGTTACTCCACAAAACCACATCCCCCCCAAAGTGGACTACCACTAAACTGTTTCTTTAGTTACACTTCCAAACCATGCGGGCCAAGCACATTGGTTACACACCAGTCCAAAACCTACATAGCTGTTTACCTTGGGTTGCTTTGTTCTCCAACTTCCAAAAACGCCCTGTGTTTGCACAAGACGAAAATCTCAATTAGCCAAGTATTTTAGTATTTCAAGTTTTGCGAGGGAGCAGGTAAGAGGATAAAGGGATGGATTCTGTATCAGCACGTTCTCTTTCCAGCATCTGATGGTGAGCCTAGCAGAATCTAACACAGGAAGAGGGGTGTGGCGCTGTTGAAAGCATGAATCTCAGCAGGCAGAAGATTCTGATTCTACTCCAGACCTGCCACTTAACTATGTCACCTTCACTTTTCTGGGCCTCAGTTTTCTTGCTTATAAATCGAGGAACTGGACCAGGAGAGATTTTTTTCACATCCCTTCCAGCTAGATCTTCCACTACCATCTCTGCTTCTCTCATGGAAATTGTCCTATAAGGACTCTGCATTTGTTGGGTGTGATACTTGGGGATGAAAAAACCCCATAATCAGTCCCTGGTCAAAGGACAGATTGAAAAGGTACTTGCATTTTTTTACTTGGACTGGCCGAGTAACGTGTCACAACAACCTTCAAACTAACAACACCCAGGGCGATCAAATCCAAATTCAGAATGGTAATGTTGCCAAAATGTCTAAACATTTCCAAAGCAGACACGTGAGACTAAAGTGATGGCCGTGACATCGTAATTCAGCTTCTAGTCTCTAAATCCTCCGACATGGAGCGAAGGTCCATTTCTGAGGTTCTCACCAAGATTCAGGGCGTGAGAAGCCCGCGGGTGAGGACCAGGTGTGGACAGTGCTTGATCAGGAAGTGTGGCCTTCTCCAGGCTGTGTTTATCTGTTCCCTCTGGCCCTGCCGTGATACTAACACTAGCTGTGCCTCCTCGTTTCCCAGGCACTGCTGCCCTCTCTTCTTGCTGCTGAAGCCCGAGAGGAAGAGGTGGTTATAGATGGGACACAATGTCAAGGAGGTTGTTTGGTTCAAGCAACAACAACATAACAAAGCACAATCACCAGGCCCTGCCCGTCAACCCAGAGCAATCCCTGTTACAAATGGAAAGAGCGTCCATACACATTCAAGGAGTAACACACAAACAACGAAGTCAGTATTAATCACGTGGAAACACTGTACAGGATCCAAGGTGCATGAGCCAGCCAGCACCTCCTGTTTAACTTGCCCCCCTCCCAGTAAGGCCCCCAGGTGTGTGCAACGATTCAGATGGTATGGCTGAACAACGTCATATTTAACGTCGGATTTTAAACTTGGATTATTAAACAACTAACACATCCAGTAAAAGGTCTCAGGAAGAATACATGAGATCTTGACCCCAAACCTGGAGTTAGCGTACCATGCTAGGACTCGAGTGAGGATTTACCCAGGGACTGGACACGGAATTGACGTGTATGACACTGGGCAGCTGACGAGTCAGGCTGGACTCTGTTCTGATCGGTCTGAGCACATGCCATACCCATAGTGAAGTGTTTCAAATCTCACCCAGGGACATACATATTTTAGAACAGATGTAGAAGCAGGCATACTCCAATGAAAGCCATTAAGATAAAGGTGCCAAGGGTAGGTTTCACGATACCTGTCATTTTTGTCACTGGGCTAGAGAAAAGAATGAGCGTATCAAAGCAGGTGCATTAACTTTACCCAGGGTAGCTTGGTCATAAAGGGCATGTCATCTCACAACGACATCTTAGGTATGATCTCAGATGGTCAAGACTCTGTGTAAAAGGTAATTAAGCCTCTTTGTCTCCGCTTCTAGGCCCTGAGATTTGGATCGTTCAGACAACTGTGTAGCAAGCTCACAATGCACATGGGCAATAAGCCAAAATCATCGGAGACATAGTTACAGGAAAACTGCATACAAGTGAAGCACTAGCCTAGCGCTTCATGAGGACAGGAGAAAATTTTAATGAAATATTTGATTTCCAGAAGTGTAGATGAATAGACCACAGAGAGGTTAATAAGGATACAGATTTGGGGACAAGTCTGACACTCATGGTTATTGTGAAACAGGTCAATCTACTGAGTATAATGATTTAAAATAAGCACTAAAGTCCCTAAGGCTCTTACTACAGACCTGCTTATCTGATGGATGCAACTGAGATGAATGAGGCTGGAAGGATATGGCTTTCTAATTGCAGGGCAAGAAATCTCATGCAACTTTTTCACCAATTAGCAAAATGCAATGAGACAATGATTGTCCCTAGAGGGATCTTCCAGAATTTCCCGGTTCCCAGGCAGTGTTTCAGCCAGAAACAGTCCCATTAGCCCAGGCATGCTATGTGACTCAGGATCTGCGACGGCCTTTCATGAGCTGGTTTTAATAAGGCCACGTAGGGCAATCCCACAGACTGAAAGAGCAATCTATTTCCAATACGGTGTCATGGGTTCAATCCAAACTAACAGATTGTCTTCACGAGAAAGATTTATCACTAACAGTCCCATAACTTCTGCTGGTTCACACAGAGTCCCCCTTACCCGGTCTGTAACAGTGTTACATGGCAGGTGAAGTTTGCAGGAGGCCTTGTGATGGCTGTGAGACAGGGAGAGAGAGGCTGGCCTCCTGGGCAGGAGGAGGAGCCCCAGGACTGTACCTCTTGAAGCATGTTAGAACAGCCCTCTGACTTGGGATCCTCTCTCCCACACCAAGCTTTCTTATACAGGGACTGAGGTACCCTCCTGGTGTTGCTATTAGGCTCCACGGTGGCTGATTTGTTTCACTTTATGTAGGGGATTCTAGAACCTTCAATTTCTGAAATAAAGATTCCCGGCAAAAAATGCCAGGACTTGAGTTGGTCATGATAGCCTTTCAATCCTGATGTGTAGACAGAGCCTTCCTTCAGATACGATGGCTCTATATCCCAAAATCAAAAAAAGCTCTAGATGCGACTTAAAAAGCTGACGTTCAGACAATCAGGCTGACGTCCTTTCCCTGAAGTACTTCTGTAAAGACAGCGAATTTTGGTTCAGAGCCTGGAGATCTGTCTTGAAGCCATTAGGATGCCACAGTGTGTATCAGCACTGAACCCAGGCTGGACTTGCGGCCTTGCAAGGTCTAGTCTGAGAATGTGTAGCACTTAGTATAAATTCTGTCTGGCATTCTCGAACGTGTGTGCAAATACACATGTGTGAGTTTCCATGAGGGGACCCCTGTGGATGGCGGCGGGCACACAGCTCTGCCGTGTGTTTTCTTCCTAGAATCCAAGGTCAGCGGCTACTTGTAATGTAGGTGTGTTAGACCTAGAAGACGTGTTAAAAATTAGAAAAAGTGTTACACACTCGAACAATGTTTCTATTTTTTTTTCTGGAGTTCTAGAAAAAGCTTGCAAGGCATATGTACACTCTTCAGTTCGGGAAGATAATGCCTAAAATTCTGCACAGGCTACTGCGTGCTGTGAACAGGAACAGAGAGGTCATGGATTAACCTCTGATTTAAACCTCAGGCGGTGTCTCCATTAGTTTAAAAAAAAAAGTGAGAGAAAAAAGGAGAGGGCACAGAAGGGCAAATGCAGGAGTGGTGTTAGTGTCAGAGCAAGGAAAGAAGGACCGTCGGGCTGTGTGGCCAATGTGTCTCCGCCACGTTACCTTCTTCTCCTTAGGTGGGACCGTGGCCCCCGGCCTAGTGTCTTTAACGTGACTGTCAGCTCGGGACTGCTCAGCATGACTGTTTGAATTTACATCCATAAAGGAACACTTCTGGAATGCCTGAGGGATTAAAATACTGAGGTTAACGGGGATCCAAGCGCAGCGAGGAGTAAGGAGGGAAGAGGCAGGGAGTCCAGAGGCTCGGAGACCTCGGGCCAGGCCTGCACACGGGTCACACGGGGCCAGGGAGGCAGCGCCTGGGACACGGGCTCTGCATCTGGGCCTCAGGCAGCAAAGCTGAGCGCTGAGCCGGGGGACAAAGACTTCCTTAGTGTCTGCGCCCGGCAGGATTAACGGACAGAAACCTTGCAATGAATGCCCTTTCTTCCAGAACCTCAGCTGCACTTAGTAGGGCTTCTTGTTTTGACCTTTAAAAAAATGGTGACTATGTAAATGAACTGAGACAAAAAGCTATCCTTTTTTCTTGGTCCTTTTTTCTTTCTTTCTCTTCTTTCTTTCTTTTTTTCTTTCTTTCTTTTTTTTTTTTTTACCAGCTTTCTTGAGGTCAGAGAAAAAAGGGCACAGGATATTGCAAACCTTTCCATCTTACAACAAAAGTAATCCTTACCAGTTCACTGTCTGCGGTAGGACCAGGGACTCCCATGTTCTGAGGGGCTCTGAAGGGTATTTAGAAGAAACACAGGACACTTCCGTACCCGGGGATTCCGAGCGGCCTCGGCGCTGCCTGAGCCTCTAGCCTTGTCCCTGAAAACTACCAATTTCGGCCCTAGGAGCCCACGTCGGCTCGAGTGCGCACAGGGGGAGGGAGGCCAGTTCTCGGACGGGCAGAGGCTGCGTCTCCGGGGCAGAGAGGGAGCGACAATAGGACCGTGAAAGCAAGAAAGATGAAGAACCCCAGCGTCCAGCTTCTTGAAATCCGTGGTTCTCAACTCAACGGCATGTCACCTCGTTAAAAAACAATTTCGTTACCCAGGCGTCACCCAGAACATAGTTCGTTCAGAATTCATTCAGAGGCCTTCCCCCACCCTATTTTTTTAAAACTCCCCCAAATAATCAAATGCACAGCCGGGATTAAAGACCAGTTATTTAAATGAAAAAAAAAAAGCCAAATAATGGCCTCCTATTTTCTTAATGTCAAATAGGGTCCTTCGGAGAGAACTCTGTGGGCAGAAAGAATAACCCATGCCCACGCCAAGTCGACCATTTCAGTACGGGTCCTAAAATATGAATGGAGCCGAGGCCTGGGGCCTTCCCGGCCCGCTCTCCCCCTACTCCACCCGCTCCCCATGCCTGCAGTGCTGGCTCCCCCTTGAAGCCCCTCAGACACCCCAGTCCTTGCCGGCCCTGGAGATGCCCACTAAGGCCACTCGCCATCTCCACTGGGCTGTCAGCCCCTGGACCTGGGAGCCTGTGGATTCTTCCGATGCCTGGTGCCCTGGAGCAGGCAGGTGTCCACTGTTCCATTCAGGAGGCTGCGCCTGCTCCTGGTCCTGCCTCGGGGACATGAATTCCAGAGCGCACGGCTGACCTTCTGAGCTAACAGGTTGGGTCCATCCCTACACACACCCCCCACCAACTGCCCGTAGGACGGCTGCCTGGCTTTGGCTAAGGTAGGCTTAGAGCACTTCATTCATCTGTATTACCTAACTGCCAATCATACAACAAGGAGCCAAATACTCCAGCCTTTGAAAACTTTCAGTCAGAGAAAGCACCCGTGACAGGGAGACGTCAGTGGAGGGAAATGTTCTCAAGCCTCGAGCTCTAAGTGGCGGGAACAAACACACAACCTCTGTTCGGGAGCTAGTTAGTGCAGGATTATTCACGAGCCTAAAAGTCTCTGCTTCTTGGATCAGCAGTGACCATTCACCTTGCACAGATTTAAAATCTATTGCTTTGTCATCCACTTGAACCAGACTGGGTCATACCGCGCTGTGGGGCAGATGCTACAGCAAATGGTCCCAGAACCTGCCTCCACATCTTCGGACAATGCCCGATCCCCCAACAACGAGCAGACTTGTCTCTAGACATAGCCCGTGTCCTCAGCCAGGGGGTCCTCACTGGATGGCTGAGTGAACTTGCAAGTGCTGCATGCGTCACTAACCTTAGCAATCTACGGTGCCTACGAATGACACTCTCCAACCATTCCGAAAACCTGTCTGCAAGCTGACCAGTGGGAGGGATGGCCCAGGCCAGTCTGGGAGTTTTAGTGAGGCTCGGAAGGGCACACCCATATTGACAAATCAAGCCAGCAACCCTGGAGATCCAAACAGGCCAATTACGGCAGTTAACACCCAGGAAGGCAAAACAGAACAGCCGTGGTAGAAATAACACGGTCGGCAACTACGCCACGTGAAGAATGTGGATCCGTGGGGCCTGCACCAAACCATGAGTACGCTGGTTAACAGGCAACACGTTTGGGAGATGGTTGTGGCCTGACCATCTGACCATTCAAAGGGAAGAAAAAAAAAAAATCCTAGAATAAGCATGGGTCAAAATGAAATATTCCACAAACAGACTTTGGTTTGGGAACTGTGCATATGTCGCTGGTTAGAAAAGTTCTTAGAACGTACACCCAAGGTAGATTCACAGCCATGATTTGAATGTGGGATAAGCTCTGAGTATAGTTTCTGTAGCCCATCCTTAATCCTATGAATGGACTGTGTCAATTAGTTGAAAAATAAAAATCCAAAACTAATACATAAAGTATCATTTCTCAACAGGCCAAAGGAAATGGGAAACAGAATCTTTCACCTTGTCAGAATATTAAAAAGGGGATGCTGACACCAAATGGGAACTTGGTATGGAGGGCAGAAGGCCTAAGGGCACCCATTCTAAGTATTAAGAACAAAGGATGGGACCCCATCTGAAGTGGGCCTTAGTCAGTCCTTATGAAGACAAGACAATGGCTGGTATTTCTGATCCCTGTCTTTAACTGCTTTTGAAATGAAGCCAACCATTCAGACTAAAAGCAAGGAAAGTAAATCCTCTCAGCCAGAGCTAGGAAACCTTGCAATTGATTTTCTGTACAAACTTCCTAAGCTGTTTTGTGAAATGATCATTCCGTACACATGCTATGAGCACTAGTTACACATGCTGAGAGCCATATTGGAAAGGTGGAAGCCAATGCAGGAGATACAACTTTCAGGGCCTAGGTCCAAAGGCGCTTCACCAGCCCTTTCCAGCTAATGAATCTGCGAGAGACACAGCCAGAGGGTCCCAGATAGGAGCGCAAGGAGCCGCCGTCAGTGACCTCATCCACATACCTGGAGTTCTGCCATTATTTTGTCTCCTTCCTCTTCTTCCTCCTCATCCTTTGAGGAAGAGGTAGTGACTGGTGGTGGGGACGGTGTCCAGGCAGAAGCAGGCTCCTCTGTTGGACATTTTGGGGCCCTCGCCTGGGGGCTTGGTCCAGCATCTTCACTGCTTGCCTGTGGAAGATTCAAATCACAGATATTGGCTTAACTCTTTCAGGTGCTGGCAAAAAGAGGGCCAGATCATGAGAACACACGTTCCCTTACTGTCTGGTGCGTTGGCTACCTGCCTCTTCAAATCGAGTTCAAAGACTGTAATATCCCCCTTCCATTTAGTTGGGGTTTTTGTTTGTATAAGCTGTCATTTTGGTGAATGGGTTGAAGATTTTTAATAAAACTAGAACTACTCAACATTTGGTGCCCTTAAGAAAGGCCCACCCATACTGTACATCTCCTCAGAAATTGTTTTTCACATTTAGCACAGAAGACAAAACTTGCCAAGTGAAGCGGAAACTAAAACTCATTGAACATCTTTCTGTACGGACTCACACACTGTGTTATTAGCTAATCTCACTTAGCTTTGTAAGATGGTCTTTCTCTGGCTTCCTCTTCACCCCCCATTTTCAATCTTATGCCGCCTTGCTGGGGAAGTAACTTGTAATCTGCATTTTACATTGTTGCAGCCAAAAGTCAAGTAAGGATAAAGCCCGTGGTGCTGAGTCTAGCCCAATAACACCGGCTGACATCTTCCCCTCTGTAGGGCCTTCCTGTGACTTAGCTAAGTCAATTCTTTCCTTCTCTGCCTTACTACTTGGTGTGTTCTAAAGGAGAATAGAGAGAACCTTGTCTAAGGGTATCATCTGAACTCAGAGACCAGCTTCCCAACGCTTAACCCATCAGACCTTAGCGGTGGTGTTCTCCTTCCTGCTGGTGTAGACCACATCGCCGGACCTCGTGGTGGTGAGCCCTGATCCTGGCAGGTAGCTCCGCCGAGGGGGTGGGGGTGGAGGAGGGGGGGACTTACCCCCCAGCTTGTCCAAGTCTTGTTCTGAATTTGGAGAGTCTTCTGGAAAACAGCGTGTCGTTGAAAAATAATCTCTTTGCAAGATAACATTCAGAACACAGTATTTCTAGAAACTCGATGCAATCTGACTTAAACATTTCTCTAGTTTCTGCCTAGTGTGATGATTAAAGGTATGGACCCTGAAGGCTGACTGACTTGAAATCTCAGAAAGATCCTGCACAAGTTAACTGACTTCTCTCTGCCGTGGTTTTCGCATCTGTTCAATGGGTATTATTATTATTATTTTTAAGATTTTATTTATTTATTTCACAGAGGGAGAGAGATCACAAGGAGGCAGAGAGGCAGGCAGAGAGGGGGGGGAAGCAGGCTCCCCGCCGAGCAGAGAGCCCGATGCGGGCCTCGATCCCAGGACCCTGAGATCATGACCTGAGCCGAAAGCAGAGGCTTTAACCTGCTGAGCCACCCAGGCGCCCTCAATGGGTATTATTATAATCTTCTCCACCAGGGTGCTGTGAGGATGAAATAACAATATACAGGAAGCTTTTGGAACAGTGCTTACTGGCTTACTGTAAATGCAATGCAAGTATGAGCTATCCTCATTCAACAAAAAGTCTGGGTATTACTTGGAGAGATGAAATATTGGAGCTTAAAGACAAATCCAGGGGTGCCTGGGTGGCTCATTCAGTTAAGTGGCTGACTCTTGCTTTCAGCTCATGTCATGATCTCAGGGTCATGGGATTGAGCCACGTGTCGGGTTCTGCACTCAGCGTGGAGTCTACTTCTCCCTTTCCCTCTGTTCCTCCCCACGCTCCCTCTTCTATCTCCAAAATAAATAAATAACATCTTAAAAAAAAAAAGGACCAATCCAGAGCCCCCTGCATAGCCTCTAAAGCCTCCATCCCTCACGTCTGAAAGACAGTGTGAGCAAGAGCGGTTGGAGCGGGGGATGCTAGAAGAATCTGGCCACCAAAGGGCCAGAAGGAAAGTGAGAGGCAGATAGAAGAGAAAACAAAGTCAGGGAGAAAGCGGACTTTTGGTCATAGTTGTGTGGTGGGAAAGGGTTCCTTGCTAATGAAAGGAGGCAGTAAACACAACTGTAGAAGTAGAAATTAGGATGGACACCAAAGGTTAGAAAGTGCAGATATCTGCTTAGCTTTCTCCAGAAAACTACCCCCCAAAAGGCACTAAATGAAACTTAAACAGTCAGCCCCATTCCTGCCTTTATCAATATCCCTCACCTCTGCCCTTCATCAGCACTCAAGCCCTGAGTTCACTAAAGCGGGAGAACCAGACATTCGTGGTCAGAGCTTCCAAGCGGGCTTTGCCCCAGCTCTCTCTAGGAACAAGGTGCCCCACTTGGACTGTGTTTGTCTCTTCTGAGCAACCTAGTCAGAGCTGTTTGAGGAGTTTCTACTTAAAATTATGGTAAGGATGTGGGTGAATCATCAGGGTGAAATGCCCACGATTACGTGTAGTGGCCGGTTCTGGTCTCATGCACGAGGGTGCCGGGTTAGAGGGCCCGGGTAGCACTGGGCCCCCTGGTTGGGGCCTCAGCCAGCAGCCTGGCCTGGGGATGGCCTCATCAGCTCTGTGGGGCCCTCCAGGGACCAGCACGGGGTGACGGGCCCTGGAGGTGAGCCCACGTCCCCTCTCCTGTGTAGTAACAAAGACTGCCTCTTTGGCTTTTGTTGTTGTCGTTTTGTTTTTTAAAGATTTTATTTATTTACTTGAGAGGGAGAGAAATATCGAGAGAGAGAGAGAGAGAGAGAGAGAGAGAGAGAGAGCATGAGCTGCGGGGAGAGGGAGAAGCAGGCTCCCCGCTGAGCAGGGAGCCTGATGTGGGGCTCGATCCCAGGACTCTGGGATCATGACCTGAGCTGAAGGCAGACCAGACGCTTAACCAAATGAGCCATCCAGGCGCCCCAAAGACTGCCTCTTTGACCAGTTTTGGTGAGGCTCCTTTGAGCCCTCTCTTCTGAGCCCTTGGTCGGCTCAGCCCAGTTTTGGCAAAGAATTCTACTAAGTCAATTTAGCAAGAATCCCCCGTTCTTGATATCTGATCTGGTTCTTCATTCCCCACACTGGACAGCCAAGCCCTTGGCCTGCCGTTAGCAAGAATCTCCCTACCCCTGATATGCTGCGTTCAGTGTCGAGTTCAATTTTTCTCCCCCACTGCAGGGGTCTTGAATCAAGTCTTCCTTGCTCTTTTAAACACAAAGCTCTGCAAATAATTTTTCTTTGACATGGAATGAGGCTACAGTCCCTAAAACTTTCCATTGACATTTAGGAGCTAGCTGTCCATGCCCATTATCGAAGTAGTCAGATAGTGTATACAAGAGGAAATACAAGTTTTTTTTAAAACCCTCAGTGTAGAATTTTACCTCATCAGTAAACACAAATAAATGAAAAAAATAACATCCAAGCCAAATAAGTAAAAATGACAGGAACCAATGTTTGTGGGTAATGGCTTGGACCCTTATGCATTTCTGACAGCCTATAAATTAGTGGACCCTTTTTGACAAGATATCAGGCCACGTCGTTAAAAAACAAAAACAAGGGCATCTGGCTGGCTCCATCTGTGGAGTGTGTGATTCTCGATCTCAGGGTTGTGAGTTCAACCCCATGCTGGGTGTGGAGTTTACTTAAATATAAAATAAAAAGAATGACAAGAACATTTTAACCGAGTGAAAAGTACTTTGGGGGCTAATTTTTTAAAAAACTACTTCATGCAAATTTTTTTACTCTGAAGGAACACCAAGCCCAAATGCAGTAAGTTAACAAAATGTAGTGTTGTTATTTTTGCTGTATAATCATAGAGAAGGAACAGTTCTAATTTATAACTATTTTTTAAATAATTTACTTGTGATTCTAAAACATCCAAGGGCTACCTGACAGAATTCATAATGGGGAGAGCCAATTAGGCCAGCTGGAAACGGAAGGGGGTAGATCCTTCCCCATGAGAAATTCCTCACAGGAACTCTGGGAGAAAAGCCATGTTGGGGAGAGCAGAGTTGCCCCTCGTAGGCCCCTTCCTTCCCGGGCACGTGCTGCCTCCCCCTCCAGGGTCCCTCAACAGGCCTCCCACAGCTGGCAGGTGGGGAAAGGAGGAGAAAATCTTAGCACAGACTCATGGGGACAGTTTCCGTGAGTGGGGTTTTCGAGTAGCTATGGGGAAGGAAAACCTGAGACAGGGTTTCAGTGGTTATATACTGTATCTACTTTCATGTTCCTGGACGTGCAAGTCAGGATGGCGATTCCTTTTCAGATTAATTTTAGTTCCTGGATGAGGCATCACTGAACTTGGCTCTGAGACACTGGGCTGTAAGTATAATCATGTCTCTGTAGACGGCTCTGAAATCAGAGCGAGACGTGGGGCTTGTTGGTTGGAGATTTAGTAGGCTGGGGTTTTCTAACAGTTATTTTATGTTGTTAGTGACACACTGATGCTTAACTTCCAGACTTTAGTTGGTTCAATATACAATCTAATAATTTTGATTTAAAAAATGCAATTTCGCCTTATGATCTAATATCCCCTTGGGAGCTCATAAAGGCTGGCATTTTCTTCCGGCAGCAGATGAAAAGCTCTTACTTCAAACGCAGCCCTCTTATTCTCCCAGCTGGTGCTGTGAAGTGTCATAAATTCACAGGGAATGTAGAAGCTAGGAATCTAAATTTTACCTTACTGGGCACTATTCTGGTATCCTAATGTAGAACACAAGTTTCCCTGCTCTGGTTTTGGTGAAAAAGTAGGAGTGAGAATCCAGTGATAGGTGAGGGTTTGTTCTTCCCATTTTACAATTTTATGAAATTCTTGAGAAGTGAGAGCTTGGTCCTGTCGGCCAGCACATGCTTCAGTGAGCAGCCAACCGGCCTAGCTCTGTGAGCACCTCACCTGAAAGTTCTAGCTTTTCTCCTGGGGCATCGCCCTTTGGTTGTGGGCCCACAGCTGGTGGCATCTCCAGGTTTGGAATTGACTTCATGATATTGGCCTGAGCTTCTTCTAGTAGCTTCTCAAACTCTTTCCCGTTATAGTGGTCCAGATTGTGCCTTTTCTCTTCCCATTTCCTTTCTGCTTTCTGAAGGAAAATTGCAAGTGAAGAAAGTTTAGCAACCAGAGGGAAAACTAATTAGAGATTTCACGTCGGTGGAAAGGGCGGTGTGACCCAGGTAAAATGTTGATAAAACAACACTCTGGGGTCTGTGCTGAGGGAGATTTTTGCCCGTCAGACAAACCTGCCTCTGCACTCACTGCTATGTAAGCCCACGTGACTGATATTCATCCACAGAGAAGCGAGCTCAGAAACCCAAATTCATTTGTTAACTGATTACTGAGCACTTATTGCTACTTTCCCAATAGTAATAAAAAGGACACAGGGATGTGCTTTCAAAAGTATGCATCTCATAACCAGGTTTCTGTTCTTGAAACCGAGAGTCTTCATCGTAGAGGAGATGTGCGAACAGACAGGAACAAAACCAAAACACTCACTGGGAACAATGACTCCTACACCCGCACTCCACGCCTGCCCCAAACCTGCTTTATGGCCTCTGGGTCACACGTTCTTACATACAAAATGGGGGTTATTTAGATTACTTCTAAGCTCTATTGTTCTCTGTGGGAGAAATAACCTCCAAGCCTACACCAAGTTCTACAGTAGGGAGAAATACATGAAATGCGTTTTTTAATACCTATACATGTTTTAAAAGGACACTTTCCTGTGATTTGGGGGTGGCACAGGAATCATCCCAGATGGGCAGAGGGAAAATTAGCACCAGGATTACTAGAACCCCACAACGGAAGACTGGGAAAAGACAGAGGAGATCGCTTTCGCAGCACACTTTACACGCTGGGGCCCAGTGAGACGAGGATTTGCCCGAGAGTCACGCTATATAAACCCAAGTCTCCACCATTATCATCCTTACCAACCCCTCCTTCGCTTTATTTGTCCTTCCTAGCATTTATTTTCGTCTGACGTACACTGGTTCTCGATCTCTCCCTACAAACAGGTACGTTTCTTGAAAGCACGGACTTTGTCCCTTCGGTTCACTGCCTGCCCCAGAGCCTGCAGGGACCTAGAGCGTAGTGGGGCTCGGATCTTGGCTGTGAAGGAAGTTCTCCTCATTCGTCAGCAGCGGGGCGGGCAGAAAGGCCCAGGCCTCCTTTGTGCAGATCAGGGCATGTTTAGAGGTGACTCGTAAGTCAAAACTTAAAATACACACGTAACAATGGTAACTGTGCCTAGTGGGTTCTCCCTAGGTATTTGTTAAAGAAACAAGTGGTCTTACTGACATCATTTCCATATGCACACGTATGAAGGGATAGATCCACTCATTCTCAGGAGAAAGCGGGTTTTCAGGCTGTGCCCCTGCCTTTTGGGGCATCGTCAGGCCCTCATACTCCCCGTCCCATGAGATGCATTTTGTAAGCGGCTGGCTTGGATTAGGGGCACAGCTAGTGACTCAGGAGCGGGAAGAAGCTACCTAGCATTCAGAGGCCAGGTGCCAACACCGTGGCCGGGGCAGTCTGAAGAAGTTATTTTTCTCTTGAGACCTGAATTATCCACTGTTGACCTGCGAGAGAGGCAGAAGGGTCAGGACCAGGGTCTGGGTCAGGAGTGGAGCACACGTGGGGCGGGAGGAAGGAGGAAGCAAGCTGTCCTACTCGGGCATGAGCACCAGCTCTCGATAAAAAGAATCTTTAAAAACATGGCCTGTTTTCTGTTCTGTGACGTTAAAACCTGGCTTTCTCTTTCCATTTTGACTGCACCTGCCTTTCATCCTGAGACCACGCTCATTACTTCCTATTCCACACCCTTAATCCTAGACCCACCACCTTAATTGATTCTGTACATTGTTTCAGAGTGGTTTTCTGAAGATGCTACTTTTTATCGCTGGTCCAACCAACAGCATTTTTTGGATGCCCACATCTCGGACTGCCTTGCAAGCTCCCCAAAATCCGGTTCCAGCTTGTTTTGCCAGCCTCATCGCCTCTGTCTTGTTCCCATTAAACAGGCTGACTCATGACTCCCTTTGCACCAACATTCCTCCGTCCCAGCCTGCCCTCACCATCCTTTTTTACTCACCCAGAGTCTACTCATTTTTTGAGACCACCAGCAAATCCTCTGCAGGCCTGCATTCACTAGGGGTAAGTCTGAGCCGGCATGCGCTGGCCAGGGAGAGCTGATTCACGTTTCTCCCCAACTGCATGTTCCCTGATAGCCTGCTGTAACTCGAAATCGGCGATGGTGGGAAAATACACCACAGAAACGGGCGAATTCTACAAATCAGGGCATCTCCCCTCACAGAGAGCTGGTTGTTCAATACTTCCAGCACACCAAGGCCTCACCTTCCCACCCTTCTTGAAATCCGATGATCTTTCTCTTAATCTGGCCATTGAAACCCACATACAGGGCTAAAAATCTCTTTGATATAAATATATATATATTTGACAAATATATATATGTTTGACAAAAAAATCTATCTTTGATACAGATACACATATATCTGACAACCAGATGATAAGCTCTTCAAGGGAAAGGACCAGGTGTTATTCCTTTACGGGGTTACAAGAAATGGAAATAGGACCCTACCTCAATAGACACCGCTCTGTTCTTGGCACTCACGCTGTGGATTTCCTCGATGAACAAGCTCTGCATGGTGGAACCGTTCACGGGCGTCTGTGGGGACTGCGGAGCCTGAGCGAATGGCAGAGCGGAGGTCCCTTCCTGGGCAGCGGCTGGAGGCCCGGCCGGGTGAGGACCACTGGTCCCTGCAGGCAGGTGCTGGGTGGTGTTCAGCAGGGCGGCGGAGAGCTGGGAGGCTTGGATGACCACGGGAGAGCTCTGTGCATGGTGAACGGTCAAGGGCACCACTTCCGACTTCATGTCACCGGGGACTCCTGCCGCGTGGAGGGGCTGGCCCGAGGCGTGGGGTGCCTCCTCCTGGTTCTTCAGGACTTCGGCGGCCGTGGCCTTCTCCATCGCCACATACTGAGCGGCCTGGGCCGCATCTGTACCTTTCAAGAGCCCATCGGTGACATGTCTGGGAGAGAACAGGCACAGCAGCATTAACTCTTAAAATGGGTAGCTTGCATTTTATTTTTATGGCATGAACTTGAACGCTGTGTCATCGCAAACCCAGGCAGGCTGTTGTTGCAAAATTAAGACATTTGAAAACCCGGAGTAGCCGCTCAGGGTTGAGGGTTTCCATAGCAACTTCCTAATGCCCTCTGGTTGTCTCCTGGCTGTGTCTCTGGTAACTGCTTTCTCAGTCCTTCCCTCGAGACATGGTCTGTCTCTCCCGTTCCACTAGCACCGTCATGCCCAGCCAGATGCCGTTCGGCCACTATTTGCATTGTGGCCGTACACAGTGAACACGTGACCCTAACACCTGGACCCAGTCCTGGCTGGACAGCCCTTCAGAGAGGCTTGGTTCCAATACCCAAAGCTTCCCGAGCCCTCCAAGCTCTCCTTTCGCCGCCGAACCCCTGGGGACAGCAGCTCATACAGCGGACTCTTTTTTTTTTTTTTTTTTTTTTAAGATTTTTATTTCTTTATTTGACACAGAGAGAGAGAGAGATTACAAGTAGGCAGAGAGGCAGGCAGAGAGACAGGGAGAGGAGGAAGCAGGCTCCCTGCTGAGCAGAGAGCCCGATGCGGGCCTCGATCCCAGGACGCTGAGATCATGACCTGAGCCGAAAGCAGAGGCTTTAACCCACTGAGCCACCCAGGCGCCCATACAGCGGACTCTTGAACAGCGTAGGGTGGGTTAGGGTCCTGACCCCCTACCAGCTGAAAATCACAGTGTAACTTTTGTCACCCCCCGAAAAAACTTAACTACTAATTGCCCACTGTTACCTAGATCATAAACAGTTGGTTCACATATATTTTGTATGTTATCGCTGTATTCTTACAGTAAAGGGAGAAAAGAAAATATTAAGAAAATCACAAGGAAAAGAAAATACATTTCACAGTATTGCCCTGTATCTATTGAAAAAAATTTACACAAGAGGACCCAAGCAGCTGAGACCCGAGTTGTTCAAGGGTCCGCTGTATTCTAATGCCTTGGGCTGTTCTTCATGCCGCTCAGCCTCGTGTGATCAGGCTCCCCCACCTGGACTCCACCAAGCCTTTCTGCAAGGTCAACCGTGACTTCAAATCTGGCAGCTGGTTACTCCTCATCCTCCTTTGCTTTTTGGGGTCTTTTGAGGCTATTTGTGGATTTCCACCCAAGGGGCAGTGGAAAGGACGCGGCTTTTGGGTCAGACAGACCTGTGCCTGAATGTCACCAGTCCTGCCATGTTCTAGCCATATGATGTTGGAAACCTCACCTTTCCGAGCCTCAGATAGTTTTCTGTAAAATGTAATAAGGATGAGGATGAGGACGAGGACAGGAGGACGAAAATGCCTTCCTTTTTTTTTTTTTCTTACGAGAATGCCTTCTAATGCCTTCCTCAGGGGCTATAGTTAGGATCAATGTAGTTCTAGGTCAGACAATGTCAAACTTGACTGATAATCTTTAATTAGTGCCTCATTTTCTTTTTTTTTTTTTAGATTTTATTTATTTATTTGACAGAGAGAGAGAGATCACAAGAAGGCAGAGAGGCAGGCAGAGAGAGGAGGAAGCAGGCTCCCCGCTGAGCAGAGAACCCAATGCGGGGCTCGATCCCAGGACCCTGAGATCATGACCTGAGCCGAAGGCAGAGGCTTTAACCCACTGAGCCACCCAGGTGCCCCAGTGCCTCATTTTCTTATTAAAGTCTTCTCTCTCTCTTTTTTGACTGGAAAAAAAAAAAAAAAAAGACCTTTCCTTTGCTGACCCTCCTCTGCTACTCACTTCAGTTTCTTTACCAACCCTGTTCCTTTGATCCCCAAGGATCCCCAAGGGTCTGTTCCCCCCTTTCTGTCTCATGCTACTGTGCCTTTTCTTCCACTGCCACCAGTCATCTTCATGAAGGCGACTTCAGGCTCTCCATCTCTCCTCCCACCTGCCCCCCACCCCCGAGTTAGGCAGCCCCGTGTCCCTAACGCCGTCTCTTGAACTTCAGTGCACATTTCTCCTTCTAACTGAAGGCATCTGTGCTCCTGAAGTGAAGAAGGCTATTAAAATATTGTGAGCCATTCTTCAGCTTTAACGTGCTCCTGAAAAGAACCACCTTCGAACGATTTTTTAAAAAAAAGTTTACTAGGTTTACTAATGTTAAGCCCTAGAAGGTGCCAATCGCAGCAAAGAATCAGGATCTCCGGCCGTGGCGCCACAGAACAGCTGCGGTGGGAAGGAGTCGCAGCCTCTCCTTGGGACGCTTCCCCACCCCCGGGGAGGCCCGGTTACCTCCGCAACATGGTCAAGGTGTCGGTCATGCTCCGCACCCGCTGCAGAAGACTGTCCAGCCTGTGGGGCTCCTCCTTCAGAAACCGCACCGCCTCCACTTCGATGCGCAAGATGGCTCGCAGCTTGTTTTGTAAGGTTGGAAATTCCCCTGCAGGCCAAGATCAGATGGTGAGCCCTGGGGGAAGCAGCAGGACGAGGAGCCCCCGCCCACATGCGCGCTGGACAGGCCGGGAAGCGTGGGGCTTGCTGGCCACCCTACTCCGCACACGTCTTCAGGAGGCAGATGCCTGTCGGGCAGAGCTGGGTTCCAGGTGACCTTGGGCAAGGGCAGGGGTCCTCTGCGCCTCATTTCCTGTCTATATATTTGGGATAAAAGCAACTGTCCCTTAGAGTCATTTGTAATGAATTTGGCATAGGTGCCCTGGTGCATTGAAAGAGCCCAGTGGAGAGAAACTGTCATTAGTATCTTAAATCTTACAGCACCCCGTAAAATAGAAGCTCCAAGAAGGCAGGGGTATTTGCCTATTTCGTTCAGTGAGGCACCCCCAGTGGCTAGAACAGTGCCCGGCACACGTAGGTGCTTGTTGACTACGTGCACACCCACATGCAGGAGTGAATGAAGCCTTCACTACTGGAGAGATTTTAAAACACCCCCGGAGACAGGCTCCGGACTTCTCCCTTCAAGGAGGAGGCTCACCTTTCAGGGTGGCTACAGCTTCTCCCACTTGTCGCAGGAGGAAAGCCCCATCTTCCACGTCTTTTAGAGTGACCACTCGGCTGACGGATGTAGAGTCCTTCTTCAAGTCTTCCACAAAGTCTTCCAGCTCACTGTGAGGGGGAAGAGCGACCAGCAGATGGGAATGAACCCCGAGGTCCTCACAAAGGACACCTGCAGTAGCAAAGGCTCGGCCCAGCCTCCCCGGGCCTTCTGCTAGGATGGCAGCTCACAAGAGTAGCTTGGTCTGGCTTAAATATTCTGCTGGGATGTAAGGCAGGTGCAAGGGAGTTTTCCCAGGGCCTGTTCACGGGGACGCCCGGGTTGGCCAGAGGGAAGATGGTGGCTGGTTGACAAAGGACCTATTCTTTATTTTCAGTGGGAATGCCGATGCCAACTAAGGGAGCGGTGTGTGCATTTCGTAACATGACAGAGGGGACCGACTATGCGCCCTGTATCGGGGCAAAAGGAGGGTCCTGACGGCTTAGATCAGCCTTCTCAACTTGGAACTTGATATTTTGGGCTGGATAATTCTTTCTTGTAGGGGCCTGTCCTGTACCTTGTAGGGTGTTCAGCAGCACCCTGCCCTCTACTCACCAGATGCTAGTGGCACCTGCCCCAAGCCTGTGACAGACAAGGATGTCTCCTGACATTGGGAAATGTCCCTGGGGAGGGGAGGGGAGGGAAGCAAACTTGCCCCTGATGGAGAACCTCTGGCTTACACTGATGACCTCATCGGTAAGGACAGACTTTCCACTCTAAGCTACAGAGGAGAGATCATCACAGATCTGATTTCTGGTGTGCATGTATGTGTAAGAGAGAGGGTGTGAGAGAAACACGCACACACATGCACACACACACATATCCCCCTAGGGTACTGCTAGAGTTCCAACAGAACAGAATTAAGGTCTTCCGCTTCAAAATGCAAAACAACCAACTACCCAAATAAACCGACAACGTCCTATCTCCTGGGCACATTACTAACCCCATCTTAAACACATGTTTGTACCACTTCAATTTGCCTGTAAATCTGACAACAGAAAACCTCTCTTAAAGAAGGTGGAGGAAAAGGATGTTGAGAGATGAAGAACCACTAGGTGGCAGTAGGTGACCAGCATTCCACCTGCCAGCAGCGCATTAACAGCAGGCAGGGAAGAGAGAAGGAAGACACAGTGGATCTACAAAAACAAACAATCTCCCAAACAAACCGACAAACAACAACAACAAAACAAAACCAGCCTGCCCAGACCCTTCCCTCGGAGTGGGCACGCCGACGGGAGTTACAGATGGCACAGCCACTGCGGAGGGATTGAGGCAGGATGCTATGAATGTTCCACAGGGACCTCGGGCAAACAACAAATTCATCCACCGTAGAGAAGTGGGATGGGGTTTTTGGTGACGTCTTTCATTTTGTTATGGAAGATGGACCCAAACCGCCTGTGATCCCTTCAGATGAAATGACGCAACTTCAAAACCAAAAGGGAAAGCCTCATCTGCTCTGTCCACGTGTGTGAACTGTGGAGAGGTCGCCGGTGTTCTGTGAATCCACCCACAGGAAACTTCTACAGCTGCCACATCCCTGAGGAGAGAACGTGTGCCATCCCTCCTAGGAGCTCTAAAAATGGCACCTATGTGTGGAAAAGCTATTTTCCATTTCATCACCAAACCGAAATATTTTAGAGTGCACACAGGACACACTGTCAGGTCCTTCCCAGTTTTGAGGGAAGAGCTAAGACCCAAATGTTTGCACGGTTCCATTAACAACCCGCAAGACTGCCAGGCTGCAATTAATACTCCTAAGGAGCTATCATCTGACCCAAAGTCAGTCTGCCTAAAATTCTATTTTAATCTCTTCTACACAGTGTGCCTCTTGGATTTCATAACTCTGCACACAGGAGACCCCTAACTGTCACAGCTTTTCCTTTGCTGATCAAGGAATATATACAGAAGTGTATTGATATTATTGTATACAACAAGGTCACTTCTGTTTGTACGTTCATGTTGTTAGAAAGCAGTTGGATCAAATTTGTTCCTTCACAACGTAACAGAGATCAGCAAGCTAAAATGAGTTCTCAAAACAATTTTTCAATATTACATAATCAATATGACTTTTGAGATGTGAACTCTGCTCAAAGGAATGCCAGATGTTCACAGATGCTGTGGTTTACATGTAAATCTGTTCTATTTATGTAAGTTGCTTTTCCTTCTACCTTAGTTAAAAAGAAGCATCAATTTGTTGAAATATATTTCATCTATTATTAGAAGCCCAATTATTATTTCCAAATGGAAACCCACTAAAGAGGAATGATCTCGATTCAACTTCTCTCCACAGTTCTAGACCCAAATGTCCTTTCTCTGCCATCTGAATGGATCACCAGTAACTTACCCTAACATGACACCCAAGGGAATTTATTTTCCACTGTGTGTGTGTGTGTGTGTGTGTGTGTGTGTGTGTGTATAAGGACTAAAGCAGGGGAAGGGAGGGGAGGGAGAGGAGATAATTGTTTTCCTAATGTTCCAGAGTTGAAATGTCTGGTTGTCTTTGTAAGCCGCTCTCAATAGCTACTCTGATCCCTCTACTCAGTCCATTACATTTGCTTCCTCTTCCCATTCCTATTTCTACTCCTTGATTCAGGCCTTACTGACTTTTGATGAGACTGTTACTGCACGTCCAACAATACGGCTTCCCCGACAGCGATGTTTCCCCCTCCATCCGTCCTGCATGTGATCACCAGAGGGACCTTTCTGAAATACAGCTCAGACTTCACTACCTCCTTGATCAAAAAACATTAGCAGCCTCCTCATCAGGCCAGCAGTAACTGTCAAATGTGATGACACTTCAGAATCTCCCCCGTAGCTTTGTAAAACACACATTCTCAAGCTCCATCTGGAGAAGTTCTGAATCTGGGGTTGGACCCAGGAGCTCTCGTGAAAAGCCAGGGATCCAGGTGATTTCAGCACAGGCCCCACAGACGTCAAGCAGGCACGCTGGGCGTGAGTGTGGTCTCAGATATGGGCGGTCACCAAGCAAGCGGGAACGGCGTTACCCAGATGAGAGACATGATCTAGTGTCTTGCACCCCACTCTCCTGGCAAAGTGCATGACCTACAATTCTCCAAGAACACCATTGCCTTCCCGCTCCTGAGATGGGCTGGGTCACAGGCTCCCTCTGCCCGGGAGCCCCCCACCCCCTGCCAGCCGCCACTGATGGAACCCCACCTGTCCTCCGGGCCATCTCCATTCAGTTCAACAAACCATTTGAGACCCCACTACACACAGGGCCCCACCCTGGGCCTGCGGGCACATGAAGAATAACTTACTTCAGGTTCAGTCTTCTTGATCCCTGGGGCCCAGAGGAATCTCTCCTTTGCATGGGTTCGCCTGGCACCTGTGAGTCATCTCTTTTGTGCTCTACACAAGGTCGTACGTTCGGCTTCGTGAGACTGGAGTTCCTCAGCGGCCCCGTGCACGTCCTCCCCGTGTGGGGCCCGCCCACAGAGTCCTCCCCACCACACGTTCCCCATTCCGCTTCCTAGCTCACTCTTGGGTGGGGCTGCTGGTCTCAGGCTAGTATTGACACTAAAGATGCCTTTCCTAGGCCAGAAGCAAGAAAATGTCCTTTTTCATAATTTAACTGGAAAATTAATGAAATATTCTTAAAAGGTGATGTATTTTTAAAGAAGTTTTCAAGAAGAATCTTGACACCTCGATTTAGACAACCAGGCTGTCACAAAAACACTTCTGACGGACAACAGCCTTGTTCGCGTCACGGTGGGTGATCATCTAAACTGTCCACAAATGCACAAACTACATAAAATTTTGGAAGCAATTTTGAGATGTCAGTGAACGGTGGCCAAATTCCATTTTTTAGGAAAGTAAGAACTGTATAATTGATTTTTTTTTCCCTCTGGACTGCTACTGAGAGGAACATTCTATTTTTAATGAGACACGATGGGTTGGCATCTGAGGTGTACAAGCTCAAGTATCAAATAGGTGATAGAAAATAACAATTTGCACCGTGGAGACTTCTGGACCCTCTGCTCATGAGAAGAATGTGCAAGTTGCTTCTTTACCAATCGGGGAGATTTAAGAAGCAAATTACTGACAGTAGGGGAACCCAGAAAAATTACTATTCATGATACTGGAAGGTGAAATCATTCTATGATAAATCTTCACTGCATAACAAAACATTCGTTACCATAAGAGCCGGGCTTGCCCTAGTGACTGGGGAGACATGAAACTGCTCATTTCAATAATGGGACTTGGTAGATGCTTTCAATAAGAACCTCACAGAAGATGGGTAACATTCAAGGAGGCATCTTTCACTCCTGGATCAGACATACTTTACATCTGACTTCTTCTTTTGCACTTTTAACTATAGCTGAGTAATAGGAAGACAATTTTAACACTGTTATTTTGGCTATTAGTTTTCATTTACTGAGATTAAAGGTAGATTTCCCATTTATCATCGGGTCTTGCCCTTTGCTTCCTTTAACTTGCTGTGTTGCCGAACCCTACAAGGGAGCGTGGTCCTCCAGCTTCTAAAGAGAGGAGTGCAGGCGAACTTTCTGGGTCTGGATGGCAGGGCGCTAAGGGTCCACAGGAGCCGGGAACCGGCAGAATTCTCAGCTGCGCACAGCAGGTGCTCAGTAAAGAGAGCGGGAGGGAGCAGCATCGAGGAAGGGCCTGGTTGTCGACAAGGACAGGGCCCTCTCCAGGTCACACAGCACAACACGCGACAGGAGCCCAGCACTCACCACAGCTTCTTGACGATCCTCTCCTCTTCGTGAAGGTATTTCTGTCTCTCTTGTTCCACCAGGACGCGCTGTCGCTGTACGGGGTCCTCCAGCCTCTTCATTGTTTCAATCACTTTGCCACTGATTTCCAGCTCAGCCTTCTTCATCATGGCCCTCAGCAGCTCCTGGTTCTGCAGCTGTCAAACAAAAGAAATCAACCTCAGCTGGGCTCGTCTTGGGACGCGGGTCTGGGGAAACAGCCCTGCAGCTGAGTATTTATTTCCAGCGAGAAAAAGGAAGGAAGTGATGATTGTATACAATATTGCTGCTTCAACTACCATCTGAGGTTCGGCTTCCCCCTGACCCAACCAGACGTCCGTGTCTGTGTCTGCACAAAAACAAGAGCCTTTCTAGACTCTGGTCAGTGCCTCGTGGGCAAGAGGCATAAACTCGCATTGATGTGTTTTTACAGGGAACAGCTGAGAGCACCAGCTTTGGAGCCAAGCGCTTTTTGGGGGATGGTTTTGTAGATCTGTAGATGCGCCTGGGAATCGTCTGCAAGCCCCGAACTGAAACACAGAACTGAACGTGTGATAACGCAGAACCCAGAGACCCAAGCCACCCTCCCTCCTTGAACCCATGTGACCTTGGAAGACTTCAGCTGCAAAAGTGGCACCTTTAGGAATATGGCTTATGGTGTTAGAAGAACAACTATAACGTTGGGAGAGGTACTCCCTGCACCAAAATATTTCTTCCTGCCTACTCTAGCCTCCTCCCATCATACTGCCCGAAATACCCTTGTTACTTGGTCTTTTAGATCTCAAAGGCTTTTTTTTTACCTTTGACCTCCTTCACCCATTTCACACACCCCTTCCGTTGGCAACCACCAATCTGTTCTCTGCATCTATGAGATTTTAAAATTAAAAAAAAAAATTTTTTTCCCACCTAGGAGAGGTCACAAGGTATTTGTCTTTCTCTGACTCATTTCACTTAGCATTATGTCCTCATGGTCCATCCATATTGGCACAAATGGTAAGATATCATTCTTTTTGTATGGCTGAATAATATCCCATGATGTATATACACCTCATTTTTATACTTTTATTTTTTACTTTTTATAATTTAAGTAAAGTTGACATTCAGTGTTAGCTTCAGGTGTACAACAGTGATTCAACAATTCTATACACTCAATGCCCAATACAATAAGTGTAGTCACCATACACTATTGTGACAATATTATTGACCATTCACCCATTGATGGAAACTTTTGTTTCCATATTTTGGCTATTGTAAATAGTGCAGCAATGGACAAGGGAGTGCATGTATCTGTTTTTGCGTTCTTTAGATAAAGACCCAGAAATAGAATTGCTGGGTTATATGGTAATTCTATTTTTATTTTTTGAGAAACCTCCATATTGTTTTCCACAGGGGCTGCACCAATTTACCTTCCCACCAACAGTGTATGAGGATTCCTTTTTCTTCACATCCTCGCCAACATTTTTTATTTCTTGTCTTTTTGATACTAGCCATTCTGACAGGTGTGAGGTGATATCTCACTGTGGCTTTCATTTGCATTTCCCTGATGATTAACAGAGTTGAGTATCTTTTCATGTACCTGTGGGTCATGTGTCTTCTTAGGAAAAATATCCATTCAGATCTGCCCATTTTTAAAAACTGGATTGTTTGGTTTTTTTGGTATTGAGTCATACATACTCTGGATACTAACCTCTTATCAAATACGTAATTTGCAAATATTTTGTCCCATTCGGTAGGCTGCCTTCTCATTTTGTTGACAGTCTCCTTTGCTGTGCAGAAGCTGTTCACTCTGACGTAGTCCCACTGATTTTTTTCTTTTGTTGCTTTTACATTTGGTTTTAGTTTCAAAAATTCATTGCCAAGACCTATGTCAAGGAGCTTACCACCTATGTTTTTTTTTCTAGGAGTTTCATAGTTTCAGGTCTTATGTTCCAGTCTTAAATCCACTTCCCAGTTAATGTTTGCATTTGGTGTAAGATGGTGTCCAGTGTCAATCTTTTGCACGTGACCGTCCAGACTTCCCAGCACCATTTACTGAAGAGCCTGTTCTTTCCTCACCGTATATTCTTGGCTCCTTTATCATAAATTAACTGACCAGATATGCGTGGGACCATTTCTTTGGGCTCTGTATTCTGCTCCATTGATTTACGTGTTGGTATTTATGACAATACCGTACTATGTTGATTATAGCTTTGCAATATTTTGAAATCAGGCAGTGTGATGCCTCTAGCCTTGTTCTTTCTCAAGATGGCTTTGGGCTATTCGGGGTCTTTTGTGGTTCCACTTTGGATCAAACCCCAAACCTGGTTACCATGAGACTTTGGCATATTACTTAGCCTCACTTGGGCTCCATTTCCTTGTCTTTAAGGATGAGGAGGATTCACCTCCCTTGTTAGAGCTGGTCTGAGGATTAAAAGAGATACTGCTTGATCTAGAATAGATACTCAACAAATGGAGACTTGGCTCTGGACTATTTCAGTGTATCAGTTAAAAGACAATCTGTGTCCCTCTTGTTTATACAGGTCCACATACCCAGTATCATTTGATCGCAGACCACTAAAACATAGTATTTGACGTTGATGGTTGCAATGATAATGATTCCAGCTGAGCTCTAAGCCTCTTGGCAATTTACTATTTTCCCCTGGATTTTATGTAGGCTGCTTGCATGCGTAATACCACAATAGCCATATAATTTTCCATATAGTTTCCAGAGCACTCACTCTTGTTTCTTACCACAGAGTATATGATATGTGGTTTGTATCTGGCTTCCTAAGAATCTAGTCAAATACTTGGGCCCTGTTTCTATGTCCTATATTAAGTATTTCTCTGGGGCAGGACAGTTTTCTGATAGTGTATCCATCAAGTGCGTTTACTCAGTCAGCCTCAAAGACAGTAGTTACGTTATACCTATTATATTCTCCCTAAAGTTTCCCTGAAATTTCAATTAGCTGGTATTGGTTGCTTTGTTCTGTTTTCTGGTTTCATGGAGTGTAGGAGAAGTACTGTGTATCACCTCCTGAGAGTGTGGTCTTTGTCAGTTGTCCATTATTGTCTGCAAATGCCATCTGACCATCACCCTCAACTTAACACTCCTCCATGTCGTCCAGTTTTGCTGAATAAAGAGGAAACATTTCAACACGAGCAACACGCAGAGCCACCATCCTGTTCCAGCCCCAGCTCTGTACCAGCTGGCCATCCAGAAAGAGATTGCTTGCGTCCAGTATCTGGCTTTACCCCTTAGTAGCCATGTGACGGCGGGCAATTTAGTAATCTGTCTGTGTCTGTCCATAACAAGGGGCAATCTTTGTTCCTGT
The DNA here is from genome assembly GCA_002007465.1 of Ailurus styani. NCBI lineage: Eukaryota > Metazoa > Chordata > Mammalia > Carnivora > Ailuridae > Ailurus > Ailurus styani. The sequence continues at coordinate 1,030,513 of LNAC01000368.1, read as the reverse complement.
CTCAGAGGCTGGTAAGGAAGATTCAGCGAGGGGATAAAGCGCTTATCACAGCGTCTGGCACAAACCTGGCCCCGAGGGTGGGGCCTGTAGTTTTGTCTGGGAGGGAACCAAATAAAAATGGGCCACTCTTGGGTTACCTCCTCTGAATGACTCATAATTATGCCCTCATTGCTTCTGCTAATAATGTCTTTTTATTGCGGTCTTAAAAACAGCCAATATATCGCTGAAAGTCACCACATATGGAAACAATGCATGGAGGGCGAGTTCCTCCCTTGCTCTCTGCAGCGACAGCTCTGTCTACGAGGCACGGGGAAGTCTGCCCCTTTCCCACATCACCTGTTTCCTCACGTTACAAGCAGCTGGCAATCCCTGCTCTAGCCACATCAATGTTCTTTCTGGCCTTCTGACTGGCTAGGTTCCTTTCTGCCACAGGGACTTTGCACCTGCAGTTTCCTCCATGTCGTTAATTTTTGCTCTCCACAGCGTCTCCAGGACATAGGGCCGCTCACAGCAGGCACTTGATAAATATTGATAAATGTACAAATTAGGCAGTAGTGCTGATAGTAATGAACAAAGGAGAATCCAAAAGTCCTTCCTTGATGCTAGACATATGGGCTGACCCGTGGACTCAGACATGCCTTGGGCTCAGCTCTCATGCCCTGCCCGTGCTCTGACAGCAGTGGTTGTCAAAGACACACAGCACCACTGCCACATACCAAAATGGCATGCATAAATTCAATGCCATGGGTCAAATCCCATGGACCTATTTCCTTTTGGGGGGGGGATGCGGGGTTCACAGGTATGCATGGGATAAATAAGCAGATGATTAAGTGAGTTGAAAAGTGACTGACACCTGGCTCCGATCCCCCGAGAGGTTCTGATTTAACTGGTCTACTGTACAGCCTGGGGATGGGGAGTCTTTCAACTTCTCAGATGATTCTGATGTGCCACCAAGGATAAGCATTATGGCCTCTCCATTTGAGAAAAGGACTCTCAAATGGAGAGATGATGTCACCGTGCTCTGTACACAGCCCTCTGTCCCCAACCCTCCTGCCAAATCTCACAGGCAAGTTCCAAGAAAGTTACAGTCCCATTAGCAGTGGGTATTAACAGTGGCTATCTGGCTGGAAATTATTACTGGATTATTTAAAATTCTTAAAATTGAAATTTGGAAGATGGGAAAAGGGAAGCCCTGAGAGGTCATGGGACTTGTTCTGGGTCCCTCGGTCATTAAGGGCAGAATCAGGGTGAGAACCGAAGCGTTTTGAATTCAACCCGGTAATTTGTCAGGCACCCCAGGCTGCTCCTAACAAAGCAGGGACATGTCTGTTTTATTCCCAGTCACAAGCCCAGTTTCTGGCACACACGAGGTACTGATCACATACTGGCCATACACATGAATTTCAACCGGACATTACTCAGAAACCTACAGACAGCAGAAGACCACAACTGCACGTACTATTCGAGTTACTGGGCTGGTAACATGGCAGACGGCATTTAAATTATTCCACTTGAAGAGGAGGTTTGCCTGGCGTTCCGGGTTATACGATCTACCTTCCAGAAAGAGGGGCTTACCAGAGCCAGCTGGAGGGACTAGAGAGGGAATTTTCCACAGCACAGTGCTGGCACCCGGGCAATGATGAGTCCGTTAATCGTGAAGGAATAAGCGGGGACCTAGGTTCTCCTTCTGTTTTCCTCTAGTCCCCCGCCCTCCTGCCTGGTGTTCTGGCCACTGTCCCCAGGACACAGGACACCCCTGTTCATCCAAGCACTGTGTGAAATGCCAAGCTGAAGGCAAGATGTAGATCCACATCTCTCTCTAAACGATTCAAATAAATTAGTCATTAGCAGTTCATATCATTACATGTATTTTTGCTTAGCAATGATACCTACATGTCAATCAACTTAAAAACCTCACCCCTCTATTATGGTTTACAAACAACAACATGTACCCATTTTAAGGGCACACATCAGTGAATTCTGACAAATGCATATACACCAATGTAACCACCACTAAGAAGACCGACAGCATTTTTTTTTATCACCCTAGAAAATGCCTTTATGACCCAGTCCCCTGCCCCACAACAACCCCCGGCCCCAACAAATCACCAATCTGTTTTCTGTCCCTAAAGATGAGTTCTAAAAAAAAATAAAAATAAAAATAAAGATGAGTTCTTTTTTTTCTCCACAGACACATACATGAAATGACACAATATGTGGTCTTTGGGTTTTCAGTGTATAGGTTTTGAGATGCAGTGTGTTGTTGAATGTTTTAGTAGGTCATTTTTGTTAATGCAGCATGGTGTTCCATTGTGTGCATAAGTCAACTGCATGGATGTATACTGTATATACTAACATTTTCATATGTTTGCATATTGACTGGCTTCTGGTGATCTTGCTTTAATTCACTTATATCTGATAGCAGTTTTTGTAGTCATTTTGATTCTACATATACACAACCATATCATTTGTGAGTAAAGCCAATTTTACTTTCCTGTGGGTATCTTTTTCTTTCTTTTTCAAGCCTTATTGCATTGGCTAGGATCTTCAGTACAGTATTCAACAGAAGTGAGAGCAGCCTTCCTTGCTCTTGTTTCTGATTTTATGGGAAATGTGTGTAGTGTTTCACCATTCACCATTAGTTGTTTTCTGTAGGTTTTTCAGACATCCTTCATCAGGTTAAGGAAGTGTCCTTCTACTGGAGTGCTGAATGTTTTTGTCATCACCACTGAATTTTGTCACAGGATTTTTGTATTTATTGAAATGATAGGCTTTTATTCCTTTTTTCCATTAATGGGCTTATATACATTGATTCTTTTTATCCCCCTCATAATAAAACCATTTTGCATACCTGGGATAATAACCAGGATAATATAGTATCCTTTTTATATATTGCTGGATTCAACTGCTAATATTTTGGTTAGGATTTGTTACATATATTTTCATGAAGGATATCAGTCTATATTTTCTTTTCTTATAATATCTTTGACTGGTTTTGCTCTTAGGGTAATGCTGGATTCATAAAACTAATTGGGAAGTGTCCTCTATTTGCTGAAGAGTTTTTTTTTTTTCCTTTCAATACTGTAAATATGTCATTCCATTGTTTCCAGACTTTTGTCTTTCAGAAGTGGGTGTTAATTCTTATTTATATTTCCCTATAAGTAAGGTGACTTTTTCCTCCCCACTTTGGCTGCCTTTAAGATTTTTCTATTAATTCCTTTTTTTTTTCTTCTTTTGCCCTGGAGGTTTGTTGAACTGTTTTGGTTTGTGAATTTACAGCTTTCATCACATTTAGAAAAATTCCAGCCACTATTTTTTCTAATGTTTTTCTCTTTTCCTTGGACCACTTAATATTGTTCCATAAATTATTGTTTTGATTCATTTTCTCGTCTTTTTTTCTTTATACTTCAGTGTGAACAGTTTCTATTGCTATGTCTTCAAACTGACTGATATTTTATTCTGACAGTAATAAATCTTCCAATATTAAGTCCATTCAGATACTGTGTTTTTCAGCCCTTAAAAGTTACACTTAGATTTTTTTTGTATCTTTCCTTTTCTTGTCTCATTGTGTTCATGTTGTTCTTTAAATCCTTGAGAATAATTATTATAGCTGCTTTAAAGTCCTTGCTGCTGTTCTTGTTATCCCGGCCATTAGTGATTACTTTCTATCAGTCAATTTTTCTTAAGGTTATGGAACACATGTCTAGTAATTTTTGACTGAGTGCTGGACAGGCTGTTCTGGGTTTTGTTTTCTTTACTAATGGAGTTGCTCCGGCAGATGGTTCAGTTACTTGTGGATCATTTTTGGTCTTTAGGGGCTTGGTTTTAAGCTTTGTTAGGGTGAATCTAGGGTAGTCTTTATTCTGGGACAACTTTAGTCCCAAGACTGGAACGTGGTTCTTCTCTGATCTTTACTGAATGCCCCAGGTGGCCAGTGAAGCCTCTTGACTCTTGCTTGTGAAAGTATGAACATCTCCCAGCCCTGTGTGACCTCTGGGGATTTTTTAGCTTAGAGCCTCCCATTCTGTGTTTGCCTGGGTTGGTGGTCTTTCTCACTACACATGCGTGGCTTATTACTCAACAACAGACCACAGATTTATATAGCCTTTTCTCTGCAGAGCTTCCTCTTATTTGGTATTCTACTCCACAAATTCTAGCTGCTTCAGCTCTCTGAAGTTTGATCTTGTCTTCTTAATTAGGCTGTCAGTGCTCTGCTCAGTCATTCCTTTCTACATCATGATCCGAAAGTGCCCCTAGGCAGAAAGCTGAGTCAAGTGTAGGTTTCACTTCCTTTGCTTCTACTCTCCCAAGGATTACAATCCTGTGTTGTCTGTCATCCAATGCCTGGAAATAGTTGTTTAATATATATATATATATATATATATATTTTTTTTATTTATCACTTTTCTAGTTGTCAACAGTGGGAAGATAAGTACAATTACAGTTACCCATCATTCTGGAAAATAAATTTATTATAAATGACATGCCTTGATATTTTTATAAAAATACTCATAAATAATGTTCTTGGCCAATAAATGTTTAATTAAACCAAATAACTTGTCCCTATCAACATCCAGAGATTAGGAAACTACCGAAAACTAATTCCACCCTCCTCTAAATGGACATATACCTCACATACTAAACACTGATTTCTTAGGTAAAACCTAAGACTATCAGTCTAACCAACAGTGTCATAAATGGGACTGATTTTCTGTCCAGCAGGGACACTGAACAGTAGTGGTACCATAAATCAGGAAGTTTCATGATGATAGTCAGACCCCAGAATGACTCCTGATTACCCTGTTAAGTTCCCCAGGCTGTAGGGAACAACGTATAAGATGCTGGTCACAACCACATGTTATCTGGGAGATGACTCCCCATCTTAGACAGCCTCTGTGTGAAGGTCTATCTAGGGCTTGGTGAACTGTATGGCACTGACCTAGTTCCATTAGTTATTTCTGTGCTTTTCTCACGGATACACAGTCCCATGATCTTTTTTTTTTTTTTTTTTTTTTTTTTTTTGATGTCAGAAGATAAATGAGACTCTGGCACATTACTATAAGGCACTATCTTATTTAAAAAGACACCTTAAGATAACTGTATTGAATTATATCATTTCAAATACAAGGTCTTCGTGTACTGCTATGTTTCTTTTTTATGTTGGTATTTTACCTCCTTCCTTTCTTAGGAAAGCGTAGTAAATTCTTAGTAGTCTTAAAAATAGAATAACCCCATTTTTTTTTTAATCAGGAGGCAGAATAAGGAAATAGAAACCATGAGAAAAAAACCTGTGGGAATTAGAGAAGTAGGATATATCCATTCTCTCTTTGGGCCAAGTCTCATCTGGCCCTCACAGAACTTGTATCATATCTTCTAGAAGCTTATCTCTCTCTTCAGCCCACAGAAAGGGACGGAACTGCAATCACTTCGGTGGATATGGGATTACTTTGGGAAAATCTAGGTACTGTGGCATTTTGAAAGAAAAAGATGAGCTCATCAGTTAGGAAGAGTAAGCTTTTTCTAAATCACACCAGAAAAGGTAATGGATAAAGATAATCATCTCTTGAAGGAAACAACTGTTAGGTACAAGACCTTCACCTATCCCTTGTCCATTGTTGCCTGCTAAGTGCTGACCCAAATTTTACCTCAGAATGGAACATGACAACATGGAAGTTCCATTTAGCTCTTGTATCTATTATAACTAAGTAGAGAACACATTCTATTAGCCACTGGGAATGGGGTGCATCCTTTGAAGTCAGGGTTTTGATGTCATCAGGTGTGTCCTTCACACTTCCAAGGTGCTGGATAACCCATCTGTTTCTGCTTCACCCTTGTGATAGCTGAGATCTCAATATTTCTAAGAGGCATCTCAAAGGACTAAGCATTCATAATACCCACAAGCAATAGTTCTTACCCTAGAACATTCTAGAATCACCAGTGCCTGGCCTCTGGTTCATACCAGTGAAGTCAGACTCTAGCAGCAGTGCTTAGGTACTGATATTTTTGTTAAAGGCCTCAGGCGATTCTAATAGGTAGCCAGGATTGAGAACCACTCTCTTAGACCAATAATTCATGTGCAATTGGACAGCAGCGAATTACACAAAGGTGAGTTTTAGTGGTCTTTTTCATCTTCTGCTTAGGCTCCTCTTGCCTCCCTTGACATTCTTTTTGCCCAATTTAAACTACCCATCCCACTGTGTCCTCATCAAATTTCTATTTCTGAGAATAATCCATCAATTCTGAAAATAAAATGCTCAAATAGGACATGCTCTACAGTCTAGGATTTTCCAGTGATTTAATTATCTAATTACTGGAGCTGGCTGCCAAGCACAAAAGATTTCATTCAGTTTCATTATTTTATAACACAGTTCAAAGAACATTTGAATTTCTAATTCAATTTTTGTTCTTTGGAGACTTCCACGGAGTTTCGTATATCTCTAATGATAGTTCCATTCTTGGACTTATTATCACTTTGGGGTAGCACTTCTTTTTCAGTGTATAACACATACGCCGGAGGAGAATTGCTGCTGAGATGGCTTAATTATTCTAAACTGGTTTTGTCTTAAATAGACAGACTCCCCTGACTGAAAAGACAGAGGCCTGACAGGCAGGAGAGCTGATGGGGACACAGGAAATGAGGGAGAAACAACCACCATCGGTTGGAAAACAAAGTGTTTAAGCTTTCCCCATGCCTCTGCTCTTTAGGACTGCATACACTTCAAAGCTCAAGAGCACATGGGCTTTGTTCTTTATACCTCTACAGCCAGAGAGGCCGAGCAATCCCGGGGCAACAAAGGAACCTGTGTGGCTAAGATAGCATTCCCAGACCTTGACCGAAGAACCGCATTGCTTGAGGAGTGATGATTGTGAAACCAAGCCACCACAGTTCTAGGGTCATTCGGAGAGACGGGTTGTGGGGAACCCCCCAACCCTCGCCAGCCAGAAAATCAAACAAGGCCAGGGTGATGCTACGGGCACACGCATCAGCCTCCAAACTTCAGAGGATGCTTGGTACTTAGGCTAAAGCAATTCCACCTCTCACACACACACACACCCGCCCCCCACCCCCATACCAACACCTGCTCACTTTGGAAGGCACACATAAGATTTAGGAATTCTTTTTCTTACGAGGGTCCAGGGAGGAGAGATAATTTTCAAATGGCCAGCAGGTGGCACTAACAGGCAGGAGCAACGTGAGAAGGGGCTTAGCCTCCAGAAATCCCAAGAAGGACCTGGGACCCGGCACACCCATTCGGGCCAGCACATTTGCTGCCTGACCTGCAGGGTTCTAAAATCACTGGTTTTTAATTACTTTCCAACATTTTTTAGAAGGGATGCAAAAATTTCATATAAAACCTCGATTTCCAGCAAAACTCTGGGCTCTAATGCTGGCAGGTTGTGAACTGGCTGCAGCCAAGCTGTGACTGTCCTTGAGAAGGGCCAACCTGCCACTGTCCCTCCTTCACTTGTTAAGTTACTGCCTGGACACTGTGGGCATTGGACTTTGTGTCCCTGGCACACACCCTCAGCCTGGTCTGTGCGCTTCCCCTCACTGCAGAGCGTCTTTGAACCTGCGAAGTGAGAAGTAAATGGGAAGGACAGGGAAGGTCACAGGTGAGGGGATTAAGAAGAGTGCTAAAATGGCTTTGCATAGGATGTTTAAAGTAGCTGGGACGTGGCCCGGGAGACAGTAGCCTTTGCGGACCTGAGCCCTGAGCAGTGTGGTGTGTTCTGACCGCCCTCACAATCCACGGTCGGGACTCAGGGCAGGGTCCTCGGTTTGTTCTTTTCGGTTTGTTCTCTGGTACATAGAGAGCATCTTAGCTTTAACTAGGTGGTGACAAATGTAGGACTCAGACTATAAGTGAGCAGAAGGGAGAGCAAAGCTGTGGCAGGAAGCCCTTTCCATGCTGCGCCCCAGGGAGTTGAGGACGCCATGCTGTTTAGATGATGAGCCTCCTGAGGTCAGGAAGATGCCTGGGTGTAGCCTAAGCCAGCACCACATCCTCAACGATCAACCTGCCCCAAAGGCAGGGGGCATGAGGCCGCCACAGGAAGCACCTCAGAAAGCGATCTCATAAAGAAATGCACAGCCCCAGCTCTTTCTACTCAGAACCCCACAATACAGTTCTCCGCTTCATCAGACTGATGAGATGGATTCCCCAAGATTGGTGACACAAAGGGTCATTTTCCCTCCCTTTCGATTCCCACGCAGTTCGTATATTCTGGAACAATGGAAAAAGGTAAGGAAAATATTATGGAACACACTCTCCAGATAAAATGCAGACGTTTCTCAACAAGTCTTCCACGACGGCTTCTTTTCCTTATGAATTCATTTTCTATTCTAATCTCATACTTCTAAATACATCATAGTTCTTTGGGGAAACGGCGTAGCTGCCCATCGCACCTTCGCACATGCTCACTGAGGAGGAGGAGGAGGAGCAAGGAGCCCAAACACCTGTAAGTAGGAAGTCTTAACTGGCTATTAGAATGCCCCACGGGCCCTCTCTTTCCAGCTCTCCTCCAAAAAAACAAATGTGTAATGATTTTTTCGTGTGTAAAAGCATGCCTAGCTTCCAGAAGTGGTTATAGATTGACTCGAATTGCAGTGGAAGCCTCTAGACCAATTTCATGTGTTTGAGAGTGGAAACCATGCCTTGATGGGGCTCCTCTTTAGGTCTTCAGTTCGCCCTTAGGAACCAAGGGTGGAGAGAGCCCGGGGAAGGGGCTGAGGGGCTAGGGATGTTGGAGGACGTGAGCAGGGAGGAAAAAGTAGACTCTGGAGAACTAAAACAAAGAACATCCTCCACATGGAACTCGGAGGGTACCTGGAGCTGTCGCATCTGCTGGAGCTGGAGCCTGAGTTCGGCCACACTCCGCCTCATGTCGAGCAGACTCATGTGCATAGCCGAGGGGCTGGCTGGCAGGGGCTGGCTGGGCGGCCCCGAGGACTCCAGGGCGCCGAGAGTCTTGCCTCCAGAAACATGGAGCGTTCCTAGGAGAAAAGAAGAGTCAAGAACCTCAGCGTCCCAGAAAGTGGAAGTTTTGAGTCCCATCCTGACATAGATCACTGGTAACTCCTTCAGTATGAAAAAAAAATTTTAATTATGTCGGTCCTCTAAATGGCAGAAAAATAGAAAGAAAAAGAATTGGATTTAAAATATGGAACATTCACGCAAGGTTATAGTATGAAGTTCGTAAATGTCACGTTGTAGAAGGCAGAACACAGAACAGTATGCGTAGCATGATGCCACATTAAGGAAGCTAGCTTTTCCCCTCCCTCCCTCCATTTCCTTTCTTTTCCTTTTCCCTTCCTTTCCTTCCCCCTCTTCCTTCCTTCCCTCCCTCCCTCCCTCCCTTCCTTCCTTCCCTCCTCTATACAGGTTTGCACAGAGAAAAGATTAGATATATACATAACAAAGTGTGAATATTCTTTCTAGCTGGTGGTATTCCATGAGTCATATATATATATGTGGGTTTATATATATATTTTTAATTAGGCTCCACACTGGGCTTGGAGCCCATTGCAAGGCTTGAACTCATGACCATTAGAGCAAGACCTGAGCTGAGATCAAGAGTTGGTTGCCCAACTGACTGAGCCACCCAAGTGCCCCGAGTTTTATATACATTTATATTACTACTTTTTGTATCATTAAATCTGCATGGTGAATATCTGTAGTTTTATAATAGAAAAATATCTTTCTTAAGTCTGGGGCCTAACACCAGGTGCTTACACGACTGCTTCCTGCAGGCGGATGTATCCAGACAACAAACACTTAGTTCTGGGCAGATTCAGCCCAGTCACCAAGGGGAAAGTAGTAAGAACGGGGTACTCTCACGAATCCCTGCGGGTTTTCACACCAAAAGAAGTAGGACTTCTGCTCATTATCTCCTTTACTGACAAAATGAGGCATGGTTCAAAAATTCTCTAGGAGAGGACTCAAAAAAGACGGCAGAAAGAAACGCTTCCTAAATTGTTTTCGAGCTGCCATATGCTTGTGCTCCTTGGGTCCAACTTAAATAAGCCTCATGGATTTCCTAAGTCCACCTGGGAAGGGCCTGATCTGACCAAGTCTGATCCAGAAAATGCCTCCCATAGAATCCAGAGTAGCACTTACAGGATCAGCAAGGTACAGGAATCAAAAGGAAGTGCCACTGTCTTTACAGGACAATGCAGTTCCCTGGAAGAGGCCTCCAGAGTAGACTGAATTTACATCACACACACACACACACACACACACACACACACGCGCGCGCACAAACACAGTCTCTTCTGGTTAGCTCTCTTTTCTGTAAAGGACAAAGTGGAAGGTCTGCAACAGGGTAGGCAGGCCTTCCAGGACCGAACCCTGTTGCTGCTTTGCACACTCTGAAGTGGGTGCACACAGTAGCCTCTCTTTCCATCTTGGCTCAGCACCCAGGGGACTGCTTCCCCTGCACACAGAGCCCAGCCCCAGGGGAGCTGCTGCCGGGGGCGGCGGGCATGCCCGTGGGCCGGGGAGTGCTCACAGCTGTCCTCTTGCTGGCTCCCAGCAGTGTCGATGGTGCTCACGGTACTCCAAATTCCTCACCCTCCAAGAACCAGACCTCTCATGGCCCCCTTGGGGCAGTCAGGAATATAGAACGAAAGCATGGTAAGGATTTCCAAAGGGACCCCAGCAGGGCAGACAAAGAGCTGTTTGTTATTTGTAGGAGCTAATTGGCCACTCCTACCATCACGGGAACGGCTCTGACCAACACTTGGCTGTCCTCCCTCAAATCGAAATCACCCTCCTGAAAAGCAAGATTTTCCATCTCTGCAATGGTCCCAAAGAATATTCTCCAACTGTAAAGGTCTTCAGTAAGAGAACGTCCAGTAACATTTTCAGTAACCGCAACATGTCAAAATGAACAAGCACCTTTGAGGTCAAGAATTCCGAGACCGATCATAACGAATTGGACGTTTTCCTTTTAGAATCAGTCAGGCCACTTGAGCGTCATTCCGCACCCACAGGCGGAGACACACGCGGATGTGCCCACCAACACACATGCACGCACGCGCACACACACACACACACCGATAGCATATGATAGCATACGTCAGGTGCACCATAAATGGTACCATTGAGGTATTTCTCCAAAGAGAATGACACAGGGCTCGCTAGGCACCTCCCATTTGGTGTGAAGAACTGTTCTGCTCTTCTTCAGCCAAAGGAAGACACACATTCCTTCTACATCCCCCTTCTCAACACGGTGAGGGCAAGAGGGCACACACCATCTGTGAGAGCTGAATGCCGATCACTGGTTCTAAAAAAATATCTTTCGCCCCCAAATTTCTTTATGGAATCTATACTCATTTGTCAAATTTCTTCAGCATCTGATTTACTACATCTGGTTTCTATCTCTATCATTCACTCGAGGGCTCTCTGTAAGATGGCCAGCGGTCGGTTGTCAAACCAACATATGGAGGGTCGACGTGACATCGGGTGACGCCGGGCTTTGTCTCTCACTCCCTTCTTTCTCAGTCAGTTTTAAGCTCTCCTATCTCCTTTCTTTTTACCTCTCTGCCGCTTCATCTTGGACAGTCTTTTCTCATTTCTTCCGCAGCCAATCGTTTAATCCTGGTGTGTTTTCCCGGGAAGCTTCGCCTCTCACTGGACACGTTTTCCAGGGAGGTCACTTCTATCATGACCACCTGCAAATGTCTCCCACATCTTTGTCTCCAGCCTCCAGGTCTCCTCAGACATACACACCAAGACCTTGACGTTGATCTGGGGCTCCTCTACAAGCAGGTTAAAGCCATTATTTCTGTTCCTCTTCCCTAACCCTCTTTGTCTCCGGAGGCCTAATTTTAGCCAGTGACACTATTATCTACTCAATTATTTAAATGAGAATCTTGGAAATCATCGTCAGTATCCACGTCTTAGTTGTGTGACTTCGGGTAGGTAACATGATCTCTTTCTCAGTTTCCTTATCTGTAAAGTGGATCAATGGGCTATTGTGGAGGACCATGGAATTAACACATGTGAACTGCTCATCCCAGTGGTGCACGGAGAACCTGCCCAATGCAGGGAAATGTGATTATTATTTCTCTGAGCAGAGTGGGCAAGAGGAGCCCCTGCCAGCCTCCCCGCCTCACCTGGGGCAGCAAGTAGGAAAGCTGAGGCTGGCAGCAATGGGCTGAGGTCTAGAGGTAGGAGGCCCTGAAATCTAAGGATGGAGCTGAATTCAGTGGGTGGAAACCCTAAGTGTGAAACAAGGCCCCCTTCAGAGGGGATGCACAGGACCTGGAATGTGCTCTCCACAGCCACATAGGAGGCACGTGTGTTCTGCTCCCAGCATGCCCAGACTAGCCTGCACAACCTCACTCCTTTCTATGCACGTCGCCCTTCCCCCCACTCCCAGGTCTGCCTGAGGTCAAGTACACTGTAAGATGAATCTTATTAATGTGAATTTGATGTGAACTTAATGTATCCTGTCATGACGGAAAGAACACGGGCTCGGGAACTGGCGGCACTGGCCAATACTCCCACTAGTGGTGTGGCTCACATCCTCCTCACAGGATTATGTGTGCGAAATGATAGAAAGTATGTCTTCGAAATGGGAGGCTTTTCCTGTTCTCTTAGCTCCACCGTAAACCCAGTATTCCTCCAGTAACCGGAAATCTGTTTTTTCCTTTTTGATTTACCGTTGGCCCAAAGAGCTCCTTGATGTCTCTGTAATTCCATGGACTTGTCTACAGGAGGGGGATAATACTTTCAGTCTCGTAGCTTACTTCCTAGGATTCTAGAAGAATTAATACATTTCGCGCACTGTACAAGGCTGCTATGGCAACGAAAGCCCCGTGGACCACGTGTAGCTGTGACACAGGAGAACGAGAGAGACCAAACTCAGCAGGGATGCAGGGAACGATGCACGTTGCCCATGCTACTCAAGTTCATCCCTCTGGACCTACTGATTCCACTTTGGGAACTGCATCCCAGGGATATCACACCTGCTCCTTTCCCCTTGCTCCAAAAGAGACAATTAAAAAATCTTTCACAACAAAGAAATGAAACAGCCGACATATCTTTAAAGAGACTGGGGCACCTAACCATAAAAGAATGATGTAAAATGACAGGTGTGTGCAGGGGGAGACCAGGTGGATATGTGTTGTCTGCAGACATGCGTTTAGTGTTATCTGGAATGTGGGAATAACAGCTGTACCCACCTAGGGAAGAGGCATCAGGAGCTAGTGATTTCTGGCATGAAGCACCCAGAACAGTGCCCGGCACATAGGAGACACACATGAAATGTTTCCCACGATTATGATGATGATGTCACCCAAAGTGAAAGGGAATTAAGGAGAATGTAAAAGAGTGTGTGGATCTTGATTAGAACAATGGTATCGGATACTTAGCATTCCTAGAATAGAATCCAGAGGCAAGGAAGGTTGCAGCATTCACCAGGCACCCTTTGTTCTCGCTAGCTTCATGGACACGTAATTGACATAGAACACTGAGTAACTTTAAGATGTACTATGTGTTGATTTGATGATATACTTATATATTACAATATGATTACTACTGTAGCATTAGCTAACACACCCATCATATGTCCCATAATTGCTGTTTCCTTTTTGTGGTGAGAACGTTTAAGATCTACTCTCTTGGCAACTTCCAAGTATATAGTTCACAAGTGTTCTCTTATAATCACAATGTTGTGCTAATATTAGATTCCCCAGAACCTGTTCATCTTCTAATTGGAAGCTGACACTTTTGACCAACATCTCCCCATTTTCCCCAACCTTCAGCCCTAGCTGACCACCTTTCCACTCTGTTTCTTTGGGTTCAATAGATTCCTTCCCCGCCGCCTTACGTTCACAATAGATGAAAAAATAAATGAACGAATAGACATCTCCCAAACTGGCAACTGGTCTGAAGCCAAGTTTAGCCGTTTCCGCGAAATAATTCTCTGGCTGCAGCCAAAGTCACTGATTGATCTCTAAGTAAACCAACAAATCCCATGAGGCCTGGAAACACTGGACGCCCAGCCCTGCCGGCTTCGCAGCTGAACTGCCTGTATTCAGCCAGAGAAGAACCAGGTCTACCAGAGGTCTCAGTGGCAGCCCCAAGATCTGTTCATTCTACCATGCTGCGTAACACGCTGTGGCTTCCCCAAATTAGGGGTTTCACCCAACTGGCCACATGCTTCCTGTGTCATTCAGTAGCTGCACACGTCCCTGGTAATAGTTTCTACTTCTAATCCAACATGAGGGAAGATATCATATTCTTGAGAGGAGGCCTGCCTTGAGTCTGCTGCATAAGAAGGACATGAAATATACCTGGATATTGGTGAACTCCACAGAGAAAATAATTGGGGTTTCTTGGAGGGGGATGCTGGCGTTTAAAAAGCTGGCCTGGTCTGAGCATATCTTCCCTTCCCGCCTCAACCATGGGCTCCCTTCTGGTTCATTCCCATTCTTTAGCTGGGCTGAGGTCCCTTCTCACTGTAGAACATTCCAATGGCTTCACTTTGCACTTAGAATAACACCCAGATTCCTTTCCACAGCATTTCCACATGCCTCCCTGTCCCCACCCCCCTTTATCTCCCCCGTCACTCACCTAAGTAGTCCCATTCATCCTTCGAGCCTCAGCCTCTGTCACTTCCTCAGGGCAAGGTCTAGGTCTAGACTAGATCCATTGGTTAAACATTCACCCTGTACTCTTTCTTACCACTCATAATTACTTGTTCTGCATCTGTTTTCCCCATAGGCTTAGGAATTCTAGGCAGGCAGCCCCGTTTGAATGATGCCTTCTGTCCTTGCCCAATGCCAGGCACATATATATTTGTTGGATGCCGGGCCATACATGCAAATAAATGAAAGAAGAGTGAATGAATAAATGAAGACTGAATGGAGAGGGCGCTGAAGAACTTAGGCCACGCCCCCCACCCCTCCAAATTAATTAATGACTAATCTGGAATTTCAGCATTAAAGCATGGACGGTGTGGTGGTGGTTGGGGGGGAGGGGATTATCCAGAAAGCCTCTGAAATCGCACCAATTACACGACTTAGAGAAAGGCTAAGTGCTCTGAAACCAGCCAAAGCGAATCCAAGGCAGCCTGCAGAGGCTCCAAAAAACACTTACCTGCGCTATCTGTGTGGCTCTTATTGGCTGTGGTTTTCATCATTTTCTCGCTGAATAAAAGAAAAAGAGAGTCAGCTACACAGTTTCCAAAATGCCTTTTTTTTTTTTTGCCCCTTCCATTCACGATTCTAAGCAATTAGCAGCAGCTAGTGATGCAGCTAGTGATGGTATCAAGCAATGAGGGTATTTGAGCGTCAGCATCACTATTGGCCGGGATGGAAGAGGCTTCCCAGGTGTGTATTTGCCACTGTGGGTGGAATGCAGCCGAGCAGCACTCATGACTTTCAGATGGGGCAGACGTGGAAACGAGTGGATGGCTCTCGCAGGCACGGCGCAGTGGTCCGTGAAGCCACATGCACTGGGAAGCCCATTTACCCTTCTTGGGCCAAAGTGTGACCTTCGACCAAGAATTACCAGAAGGAAAAACAAACAAACCATGATTCATAGAGATGGGAATATTTTCAGCCTTGAAATGATTACAAGAAAAACGGATTTGAATGAATGGATTATCGTAATGATTAAAGAGAAACAGATTGAATTATTTTTCATTGGTTTGCGTTCTTCTTTTTACCTAGACGCATCTTTGCTATTACTTGTAATGGGCCCTTTAAAAAGCGCCGACTGAACAAGGCCAGTTAAACTGGCAATCTGTTTCTCCATGGCTTGCATCCTCTCTCTGTAAAACAAGAGAATTGTTGGTTAAAGCTATTATTGACTTTCAGACTGGTTTGTCTAGGTGAATGATCGCCTGAGAGGTCATAAAATGGACCACCTAGGAAGCTGCCAAAGTTCACCCCATCCTGGCCCGGGGAACGCGAAGAGCCTACAAATCCCTGCTGGGTTCAAGATTCGATGATCAGAGTTTAATATGAACCCACTGATCTCACTGAAAAGAAAAACAAAAAACAAAACACCAGACAGACGAGCGAGCCCAGGCCTCCTGGAAAACGGAAAAGTGCTGCCTTCTGAAAGGACTCTGTTTGTCCGCAGTGTTTTTGCGACTTTCTGCCCCGCTGTTGCAATTTCATCGCTGACACCTGTGGTGTCCTCGGCCAGCTGGGGCCTGGTGGCACAGACTTCCAAGCTGTCCTCGTCAGCTGGGAGACTGCCACCTGATTTCGGTGTCAGTGATGGAGACATCTGCCGAGTGTGGAGTACTTATTGTTTCACAGCCCAAAAGTGACACAAATGGATGTCTCTGAAGGAAAAACAGGATTGAAATCACTGTGTGACCTGGGGGGATGGGGCTGCGGAGTCTAATGTCGTAGGACCCGTAACTTGGGGGCTTCTGCAGGATCCAGCAGGAAGACAAACATCTCTGACAACTTGACCATCTCAAGGCACAAATGAAAAATCCCCCGGGTTAGGAACCGTGCACAGATACTGTCCCTCTCTGTTTGGGGCTCTCTGAGGCTACGGCACCGTGTTCACCTTTCTGTGCCCTGGCCAATGGCAGTTTCGCATAACGATGACCGCTATTTTCAGCACGTGATAAAAACACCACCACAACAGAGAGACCTCTCCGGACTGAGGGTGGTGGGCAGCATGGCTGTCACTGCCGGCAAACGCAATTCACTTACATGGTGGTTTAAGACAAGACAAGGGGGAGCGCGGAGAATGGTCTGGATAGTTGGCGGTACCTCGCGGGCTAACATATCCTGACAACAGGGGTTGGCTCGAGACAGAGACGTGACCCCACTCTTCACCGTGGGCCCCACCCCCCCAAGCCCCTGGTAGTGTGAGCACTGGTGATTCCCATACTACAAACAGCATATTCGGACATCATTGCTTTTAAACACAAGCTAACTTCTTTATCTGGCACCCCATGGAAAAAATCATGGTGGTCTGTTCTTTCACTAGAAAACAAATAACTGGTTGCTTTGGACTAATCGAGAGATGACGTTTCTGTATCTCAAACTTTTCAAGGGTAATTTTGTCTGTACACAAACTTTTGGCTTTGCGTTTTGCGTTGGGAGTACACCCCTTAGAGCAATGTGAAACACTGAGCTTAATTGCACAATTACGAGTTTCTGACTTCACAATTCCATGCATTTATTTTCTTTCGTTTAAAATGGATGGTTCTGACACAATCCCGAGTTTCTTGGATGTAAGTCATGCAATCTGAATAGCTACTGGTTGTGAACACAGTAAGGAAAAAATACCCAACTGATGTGCTAAATAGTATGATCTCTGTTCTATTGCAAGAAATTGCAGTAGAGAGAAGAAATTGCAAATAGAGTGAAGTTCCATGGAGTGACTTTCCAGTAAAGGCTAAACTTCTAAGCTGCAGAGCGTTTTGAGTCTTACCTGTGTTTTTGGCCTCCTCTCTGCCATAAGACAGTGCATGTTGCAAACAGAAAACTCAGTAAGAAATCCTAATCAAGAAATCAGGTTAGTAAACATCCAATGGCAATCCCAAGTTTATCAGACCCAAGTGGCAAAGAAAAGATGACGGTGATTGATCATGGTGCCTGCCAATGGGAGAAAAAGACTTAGACAAATGGGCTCTTGGGAATGAATGATGCCCAGCAAATCTGCTGAGCACCAGAAGAAAGTTGTTCAGTGCCCCCATTCTTCTCATGGTAATGCTGGAGTCAAGCTCACGACCCTGAGTGGAGGGGCGTTCAGAGCTCCTTGAGATGGTACTAGTTCACTGCTCTTATTTAATCCTAGGCAAATGCAAACGATCCCTCCTTCTTTCCCTCCCTCCCTCCCACCCTCCCTTGCTTCCTTAAGTGGCATGACATTTTTAGAGTCTAGGCAGCTCTGGTTAGGAAACAGCTTCAAAAGAGCCTGTGAAGCTGGAGTGTAGGACAGGAAGGTATGGTGACAACCTAAACAGACACAGACCACAGCAATGTTGAGAACTAGGTTCAACACTACGACTATAGAGAATAAATGAGAATCGGATAGGAGGAAACGGCAGAAGTGATTCCAGCATTGGCTCTAGGTGCAGCCTAGATTAACCCCGATTAGGGCTTAATCAGTGCTCTTTCTGATCACTCTCTGGTCAACAGCTTTCACTATGAAATTTAACAAAGGAGGGCAGCAGCATTAAAAACCAAGCAAAGCGCCTGAATCATTCCAGGGTCAGAACACTGCTGTTCAACTGACTCATCACCGTGGGTCCTCTCCCCATGGGTGTCCATAGGGCTTCATACATGCCTTTGCCTTTTTCCTTGGCTCAGTGGGTACTTACTTGGCTTCTCACTGGGCTTCCCCAGACAGTGGTTTTAGGATGCAGAGAAAGACAACACCCAAATCTCACTCCTCTCTTCCTTCCTCATCAGACATGATGTTGACATAATCACAGAACTGCCTGGGACAAGAGTTGAGATGCTCTGGAGCAAAGCCCTCCAATCGGTCCTATACACACACACTTGGTTCTGCCTTTCTCTCTCTAAGGACGGTTGTGAACGCTCCTTGCATGGCCTCCTCTGGGCTATGTCACTGATGGGGCCACCAGGAAGGAGGTATCTGTCAGAGCCTTGAGAGTTCAGAATCCTTGAGCCTGACGGCCGAGGGTGGGCAACTCTCTCCCATTGTCCAGTAAACAACAGGGCCAGCATGTGACTGACACACGTGATTGTACACGCATGTTCCACCGCCCTGGCCAAAACCACTTTACAAAAATACAATTCTTTTGACACATGGTAATGAGAAAACTTTTTCCCCTCCTATTTAATCATCAAAGTGTTTCTGGTTTCAGGATTCATTTGAGGGAGATTATCTGATTTATAAATTCATAAATAAGATTGTCTTTCCATTTCATGGTTGGTAATCTGGAAACAATTTTATGGTTTAACTAAATTACAGCAACTGGAAACTTATGCAGCCTTCTCCCATGATGAAATGTTATGAAGTATGTTTTAATGTGAAAAGGAAAAAAGAGAAATGCAGCGGAAGACAAGAAATTAAATACGACCCTGTCATTTTGTTGCAGTAGCAATTCTCCATGATAACCATCAGAATATTAAAGACGCTTCAGCCAATTCTTGCCAATATTGCTTGGCTTAAGATATTAAAGAACTGGTATAATTACTGTTGAAATGATGGTTTAAAAGTGATTTCATAAACCATTTTGTATCATTCCATAAACCTTATTTATGTGATTAGTATGTATGGTTAACCAGTCATTTAGTGCCATAAGTCAGCCTGGCTGAATGCATCTTCTTGGGGCCCAAACATAATATTAATAAAAAAACTCAAGTCCAATCCCAGTATTTAAATTCCCTCTGCTACAACCAGCTTTCCTAGCAAGCCCATGTCTGCCTGTGATGAGGCAAAGCCCAGACTATGCGTGGTCTGCTCTATCTTCAGAGTACAGGGAAGGAAAGAGTCTACATTTGGGGGGAATACATTTAGCCAATAACGCCATTTATCCAACTTTTGGATTCAAGTTTTCACCTTTGGCATTTTTTGACCTGGGACTGGTCTCTGCGCTGACCAAGGCCTCATTAAACCCGAATTAAGTCCTTATCGTTGTATCTCTAGGTAAATTAATGACTATTAAAAAACAAGTCTACGGCGTAACAACCAGGAGACCGGGTAATTCTATAATGAATCCCTAAGGATATGTTTTTAGCGATCTAGAAGAAGTGTCAGGGAACTGAGGGAAACCAGTTGGGCAAGTTGATGTGTTCAACCCCAATGGCGGGGGGCGGGGGCGGGGGAAGGTGGTGGCGGCATTCACCTTCTGGACCAGTTACCAACGTTGAACGCTGAACCCACTGGTTCAGGATAGTCAGTAACAATGGTGATTATGGGAAGAGGGGCTGGTCTTCTGGGAGTGCATCCTAGGGGGCCCATCAATTCATTTCCAGTTCTGATATTTTATGATTTATTGTCTGCTCCTGCTCATTCCCTGTCATCTCTCTCTCCCCCAGAAAGTCGTAAAAAACCGACAAGCCATCAGCAAATGTTTTAAAGCATGTTACCCTGGGCTAGGCACAGAATAAGCTGCTGCGGACGAGACAGCAAATAAAGTATCATCATTCCTTTCTCAGAGTCACTTTTTTTGTTTGTTTCTGGGAGAAAATCTAAGTGAACTAAAACTCTTTAGTCTTGGCAGTGCCAAAGGCATTTTCCAGAATTGAATAGTCAACAGGCTTAAAGCTAGGCTATGCCCTTGTTTGCTCATGCCCTGATTCTCTGGTATGAGGGGGGGAAAAAACCAAAGTAATTAAAGTCACTGTTTTCAGAAGAGTTCAACAGAGCACTGGAATTTAAATGATCTGAATTTGTGGTAAAGCTTCAAACAGGACTCTGAGCAATGAACTTTCTATTTCTGCCCGATGTTAACCTATCGGTGAAAGAACTCTATAACTAAAAACATTCCCCTGAAAATGCCCAATTTAACTTCTCACTGAAACGTCTAGATTCATTGAGGAGACACTGTGGGCCTGGGTACTAACTGCCATGGGGCTCTGCCATGTTTTGTATGCATTAAGGTCACCCCGCCACCTCTGCATGCGACCACGTCTCCCACTGTCTTGTCTTCTCAGTCCTCAGATGAAAACCGGATACAGAGGGTCACGAAGAAATGTCGTTGATAACGCTGACCTTGAAGGCTGTTACCTCTCCCCCGCTCCTCTGCTCATGGAGAAGGAAGACCGGGTATGTTCTATGTTTCCTATTACCGCTTCAGCCCATTGATCTGGCCAGCCGCTCAACATGCGCCGTGCTTCTGAATTCTGACTTCCTCACCCGTAAGTGCCCTACCCCTCTGTCCCATTCCAATTCATTATCTCTTAGAGCTTCAATGTCTGCTCATGTAACCCTTTCAAAAGGTGGCCATGACGAGACGCTCGACTCGTCTTCACAGACATACTCTGACCTTCAATTCTTACTCGGCCTGGTTTTACCATCTAGATCTGAAAAGGCCAGCTTCTCCGCAAGTCAAAAAAGAAATAATGACCAAAGCAAAGGTGTTCATCTGGAATGCTCTGCATCTGACCGATGACCATGAAAATATACACATCTAACGACACCTATAAAGAAAGAGGCAAAAAATGGAGCCCCATGTTTAAGGATCTAGGGGGAAAAACTATTTCTGATCTTTATAAACTCACTGAGGCACTGAGAAAATGAAAGTTCATGATGAGATGTGAAGAGAATGTTGTGTTCCTTGGAACAAATAGTTCTTCACATATTAGCTTGCAACTGATGCCATTTACCCAAAAGGACTCAAGTGACATTTGATTGCCAACAACTTTAGCGATCGCTACTGAGTGTGAGCCCTGTGACAGGCGCTGAGGGCAAATGCTACCAGTTGTTCTTGCTGACTCCAGGCTTCTGATGACCCAGCTGGGGGGGGGGGGTGGGCACAGCTGGCTGGGTTCTAGGAGGTGCATGTGCTCCTAGCGGTCAGGTGCCCCTGGAGGATGGACACAGCGGGTCAGCTGGGGAAGAGCAACTCCTAGAAGGAGACACATGAATGAAGCCAAAAAGGATAGGATTTAGCAGAGGGAGAAGGGGAAGGAGAAGAGGGGAGAACAGCATTCTAAGGGGAGTCCTAGGGCAAGGGCAGAACATTTAACGGAAGCAACAATTCTGGAGCAGGAATTAATCTAGATTTGTTCTCTGGCTCCAGAGGTGGGCACGGAGACGGTAGGAAGACCAGACAGGAGGCCACCGTCGCAGACCAGGTAAGAGGGGTGGCACCTGGCACCAGTGTGGTAGTGCGGAGCTCAAGGATGGGGGATGGAGTCAGGGACAGCATTCTCTGGTTGTCCAAAGGGGGAGTGGGAGAGACAGCAATCAAGAGGACACCAAAGCTTTTGACCCAAGTAAGGGATGACTGAAGCGGACATGCCTGAGATGCACACCTGAGACAGGACAGCCTCTCTGGACACGCGGAGACCGGGCTGACCTGCAGCCGGCCACCGGGACAAACAAAGCTGCACTCCCATGTTACATCATGAATGTCTCCAAGCCTCCACTTCCTCAACAGTCCAACTAGGATAACAGCCTTCCCTGTCCCACGGGGCTGTCCTCCCACAGAGGCGTGGGAATAAGGGCGAGAGAGAAGGCATACGGGCAAGTACATTATCGCCTGCGGGACATGAGGGATGCGCGCGAGGTTTCCCTTCCTCCCTTGGACTTCAACCGTCTGACAAACATTGTTCTGGCCTCGACTGTGTGCCAGGCACAGGCCCAGGAGCTGGGGATGTAGCTGTGAATAAAGCAAAGGGCTTGCTCTCATGCAGCTTACATTCCAGGGGATGAGGGGAAGGGTACAACAAACTAAGTGGAGAAAAACACATATGTAAGCATATAAACATACGTGTATACTCTTATGTAGAAACAGGTATTTTATTTAATTATACCATTTTGTATGTGTGTGCGTGTGCGTGCGTGTGTGTGTGTGTGTGTGTGTGTGTGTGTGTGTGTGTATGGCCAATAAAGGTCTCACTGAACTGACGGTGTTGAGTAAATGCCCTGAAGTGGATCAGGAGCCAGTAATCAGGCAGATAGCGGGCAGAAGAAAGCACGAGGCAGAGGGAGAGCAAGTGCAAAGTCCCGGAGGTAGGCAAGGCCCAACACATTCAAACACAGGAAGCCAGGGAATCAGGAGCTCGTGACCGGTTACGTAAAAGGCTGAATGAACTTTCGGCATGCTGAGGACACAGGTCCTTCAAAGCCTGGCACCCCTTGTTAAATAGAGCTGCCAATTTTCTTCTGCTCAACGCTCCAAGAGTATACCATGTCTGAAATGTGGCCCCACTTAGGATTCTAGAATTACAGAATTTTCCAGTTGGAAGGAACTTACTTAAGCCCCACCATTTTCCTTCCAGTCTGGTTTAGTGATCTTGACAAGCGAAAAAAAAAGGGTGTGTGTGTGTGGCAGGCCTAGCAGGTCATGGTAAGCTCAGCTGCACCCAGCTCCACACTCCCAGGAGCACAATCACCCAAGAGCGTCCTGCCCAGCACAACAAACGTGCCTGGGAGTTCTCCAGGTGGCCTTTAACCTGGTTCACAACTTGTTTTCCAGGCAGACGGTTCTGGCTGGAACCAGAATACAGTTCCACGTCAGGGAGGAGGACACACAGTGTCTCAGATCCAAACAGCCAGATCCAGTGGCCCCAGAGAACGGAGCCACAGACTCTTCTTATTTATAGAATTTTCCAGTTCACTTTCCAGTGTATACCCATGTCATTTAAGCTGTGTAGAACCATCGAGAAGTCATACTACCACCCCTCTGTTACAGTGAAGGGCATGGAGGTTCAGCCAGGCAGGGGCCCTCCCAAGAACACACAGCGAGTGTGCCCTGCCTCACATGGTGAGTCACCATCTGGGGTGAGGCACTCCACTTCCCGGGAGATGAGAGCCTTCACTCCCCAGGACAAGTCTACACCCTGGCTTGTGAAATCACCTACTTTGCATTTTCTTTCTTCTCCCTGAGGGTAATGTTTCATCTTCATGCTTCTGGAAGTGACATCGCGGATTCTGTACAGGTACAAACCGGTATGAAGAGCCGTTCATTCATGTCCCAGCTACCTGACCGGGGACCTGTCATTTACCTTCCAACAAGAGATGGTGTCAGAGGTGATGGAGAGAGGGGTCTCTTGAGTGGTCCTACGGGAGCTGTGGAAATAAGCTCTCTGCTTCCGCCTGCTTTTGATCTGGAAAAACAGCGTGAACTCGAAAGATAACGACTCAGGAGAAAGAAGAAGACATTTCCTAGAGCTGGCCTCCCTCGTGTCTTTTTGCATTTTGCCTTCTTAGATATCTGTGTTTACTGGAGGAGTTAGGGACATACTGTTTTTATTACAAAGACAAAAAAAATATTGAAACAGTTTGATAGTGAAAACATCATTTGGCTGGAGGAGCTCCAGACACCGGGCCTTTGGGAAATCTCCTGTCTGTCTCTCCTGTAAAGTCAGCAATTAGCAGAGTGGTCTCTAAGACCCCGGTCAGCTCTGAAGATGGCCGGGAAGGGAGAGGAGGTGTTTACTAATGCCAGCTGGTCCTACACATGTGTAGTGGGCAATACTGACTTCTGAAGACCCGCCATTTTTGAAAGTCTGAATTAATGCTTAGACCTGGCGATATTTTTGACACTTCATTCATGAAAAATAAAGCTCCAAAAACTCAGGAAAAGCCAAGTGTAAATCTCAATGATCTCCACCAGACAGAAGGGCAACCAGTCGCGAGAGAGGCTCAAATATGGCCTGGACATCGTGAGGACCCAGGATTACCCAGTTCCTGGGCCATCGGGCTACTCAGAGGTACCCCATCTTCGGGCCGGGTGGTAACCACACTGACTCTACACTGAGCGGCTCTCACCATAGAACATGTATTCTCTTCTCTTTGAAGAAGGCAAGGGAAGGGGATTATCCAGATCACACAGCATTTAGGTTACTCTGGCTTTACTTCCGGTTTCAGGCCTAAGGCATGGGATTGACAGCGCCTCGGTGAATAGTCAAAGGAAATACCGGTGCGTTTTAATTTCATCTAATTAGTGACAGATGATGTCTTTCCCTTTTGAGAAACTGGTTTGCTTAAAGTAACGCAGACCTCTTGGCATTCATTCCACCGGTATGTCTGCTAGAATATCCCTTGTGTAGGAAGAGCAGAGCTATCTTCATAAATTTGTCAGTTGGTTAAGTATCATGTTTACCAGTCAGCTCTTGCCTGAATGCAGCAGCCTAAGGAATGACAAGCAAATATTACTTAGCCATGAAGTTCTATTCCTATGCAGGAAGTAATAATTCGATTTACTGGCACTGATTCGGCTTCTGAGACCGGCAGAACAACATATCCAGGTGCCATTTGTATAGTACCATAATGGCGGAAATATAGCAAATTTGGGATAAAGATCAGTCCGACTTTCCAAATGACATCTTTTCATTTCATTGTGTATATCCCTTGAATTGCAGTCCATCCCGACATTCTCACTGCAAGATCGGGAAAGGGCTCTTTTTTCCTGAATTCATAGCAATTACTGTCTGTATCACTTCTTTTGAATTAATTATGTACAAGCAGTCCCCAGATTATGACAGCCTTGTAATTGAAAAGTTTACTTGTACTTTCATTGTTTAGAACTTGGAATAAATGGTGGTTGGATTTCCAGCTGGTCCACAGAAGCCTCTTCAACCTACAGCGTATTATTAGTGCGATCATTGTTCCTCATTGTTTTCAAGACAAACGTGTCCTGACTTTCCAGCTGGACGTGGAGATGTGGAGAACAGATCTTCCCCCTGGAGCTCCAGCCTTAGGAGAGACATTTCCCTCCTTAGTGACCTGGAATGGTAGGTCCTCCCTTCTCTCTGCTTTGCTAGGAGACGGTGTCCCCCTTGGGTGAAAAGAGGAGCCTTCCTGGGCATCACCCATGAATGAAATCCTACTGTTGTGGTTGTTCCAACGAAACAGTTTTTAGGCTGCATTTTCAGCTCAGAAGTTCTGTTCTTAACCGTGGCATCGCTTACATGTTTGTATCCTGCTTTTAATGTTTTATGACTGTCTTCCCAGTTTATGTCCCTTGTGTGTGGGGACCACATCGTGGTTTCTCTCTACGCTGTAAAGCATCCAGTCCGCAGCTCAGCACTTAAGAGGGGCTCAATAAACATTTATTGATCCATAATTAGAGCTACGTGGGAAAGCAGTTCAGACAAGAGCTGAATCGGTCAGGCACTGTTGGGCAGCAAAACCAACGACCTGATAATGTCCTCGATACCTGGTCAGGCATCTCTGCCATCAATCCCATGGCTTAGGTGCATTTAAAAGGATGCCCTAATCCTGGCTTATTTTGCTCCCAGACTCAAGAAGAGATGTAACTCCAACTGCTCTCCTGAAATGGATTTTAAAGTGGCTTTGATATTCTAAACATAGTACCTTGGATCTTTAAGCCCAGCTAATTCTCTTCTCTGTTCACACTTAAGTTTTATTCTCTACACACTCGCCACCTGCTTTATGTTCTTCCTGGGGGTACACTTGGTAATTTGTCTCCTTGCTTCTTTAGGTAGAATCCTGGCCTTAGCCATCTCTCTGCACTGATCTCTTTTTAGTAGCATGCAGTAGAGTGCTTTGTCCAAAGTAGGAACACACAACTGCTTACCATGTGGAACACACAGCCCGTAATTGTAATGAGTTGTTCCAGCCCATGAGGTAGGTGCTTATTATTACACCTATTTTACAGATAAGCAAACTGAGGCAGAGATTCAGTAACCTGTCAAAGGTCTCCACTGCTAGCAAGTGTTTGAACCGGGATTTGAACCCGGGCAGTCTGGCTTTGGAGTTCACGTTCATAAACATGGCACACTGCTGCCCCTCAATAAATGGCTGATCACAGATAGGCTGAATCAAAGGCAATGAAAGCAGGTTTTCACAACAGTGAGGGTGCTTCACCAAGAGGTGAAGGGCTGAACTGGGGTAATGGTTGTCAAGATCCATGTTTTACGAATGTCACAATTTGTATTATTTGGCTGTGGAGTACTCTTTCATGTCTCCACTTCATTAAAGAGAAAAGTCCAAATTTCCTTGAGAGCAGTGCTTTTCAGACAGGGGCACTTGATAATGTCTGGAGATATTTTGATCATCATGATGAGGGCAGGGCTGGGGGTAGGTTGCTCCAGACATCTAGTGGGGAAGGAGCCAGAAGACACCGCTAGACATCCTTCAAAGCACGGGAGAGCCCCTCCGCCCGGCCAACAGCACAGTATCCGGCCCGAAAGATCAACAAGTGCAAAAGGTAAGAAACCTTGTTCTAGAAAGATCCCAAGCCTAACCACTTAGGAGGCTTCTGATGTGGCTCACTTTTGACTATGTGCTCAGAAAAAGGAAAAAAATTAATCATCAATTTTAGGATAAAGCATAGTTCAAAAATCTTCAAAGGTTTGCCAGTCATGGTGAACATTTTTTCAATGACATAAATCTGACTTCAGACTTCCACTCGATCAACTGTTTAACCAAGGAAGGCATCCCACCCCTCGGAGCTACCAACAGAGTAACACATAATCCTCCTCCAATAAGAAAGTGACGTGTAAACAACAGACATCAGTTAGCATGCACGCTTCCTCCTGCACACAGAAGTTGCTTTCTTCTTCTGAGGGGCGCAGGGCAGGGACCTCTGCTTCTCTCGACTGGGGAATGCTTAGAAATCACGATGCCATCTCACATGGCTTTTCTTTCTCCAGACAGAGGCGCTGAGGCAAGGCGAGAATTTGCTCCCCGGTGGACTCTCGACTCATGTGTGGAATTTAGCTATCGTAGGTGTGGAATGATGTAAAAATATGATCTCAGTTCAAGTGTACCACGTCTTGAACAACATTACATTAGGAGGAATCTGTTATACATTTGGAACGGGAGCTCTTAGTCACTTTGCAATGAGCACTCTTGAATTTCGATAGAGATATTTTACATTACAGGATCCAAACTATAAATAGAAAGTAGCAAAACATAAATGTCCTAGATTTTTACAATTCTTAAGGGCTGTTTTATGTGCCATGAATAGAAATAACGATGCTATTTAATGAAGGAATTTTATAACCTAGGGAAGACAGAGCCTCACACACTGAGTCATCTGTCACACACTGTCCACCCCCCCACCCCTCACACACTGTCCACCCCAGCACTCCCTCACAGCCACGTGGACCATTTTCTTCTTGGGCTCTCGGCTGAAGGGAAGTCATTTGGATAGAGCCACCTTCTCATTTGAGATCGTTTTTCTTTCTAGAAGCTCAGATATGAAAATTGGTGTCTTAAAAAAGTCAAAGTTTCTGTAATCTGCTCCTCTACCCCAAGTCCATGGCCATCTTGGGAGGAGAGCCCTACTGTCCTCTATGTTCTACTATGTACATGATATGTTCCCCCAGATCTTCTATATATAATTTGTCATCACTAGATGCTTTGTGGAAATGTCTTTGTAAGACAAGAGAAGCCAAATACATTAGATGAAGACATATGACTAAATACAAGGACCAAGATGAAATTACTTCATCTTTAACTCTTCATTTTCAAGTCAATAGAGTGGTTATAAAATCATGTTAAAAAAAAAAAAAAGCTACCGTGGGAGGTTTCCTAAGTGCAGATGAGGAAGAAAGAATATTTCTCTCTGATTTCAAATATCCTGCAGTTATCCGGGGCTATTTCTTCAGAATGGCACCTGAACCCAGCAGGGTCCAAAAGAAAGCAGCGCTATGGATTTCTTAGTCCCCCTCCTGTGTTTTGTAGCTTCACATCTTACATGTAAAATTTCACTTGAGAGTTTCGTAGAAAAAGCACTCTCGAGATTTATTTGCTGTTTAATATTACGGAAGGACGACAGACACTGGTTTGGCACTTTATACAACTCCGCAGTCATGAAGGTGGACTTTTAGGGGCTGAACTCTCAAAATACACAGATTAAATTTATCTAAGATAACAGCACACTTTAGGCGCAAACAACCGGCTCTGATTTCATGCTTCAGTAATTGTTCCTGGCGCTATTGTTTTGAAATACTTTTCTTTGACGTAGTACTTGCATTCATTTTTCAGAAATAAAATCTATCGAAGATGCTCTTTCTTTCCCCATCGCTGCATACTTGTGCTAATATACTAGCTAGGGCAGTTATATTTTAAATGGCCTATATATATTTAGCAGCATAATTATGCAAATGCTGCCACATTTATGACTGTAAATATCCTCAGGAGCAGTAACTTAGCATCTAGTCCTGAAACAATTTCTTAAGAATTCTGGTAGAAATGGCTCAGAATTCACCCCTAATTTGACTTTTTTGCTGGGTGAAGGTGTGGCTGGCTCACAGGTCTCACTCATCTGGCAGAATATTTCACAGCGGTAAAAAGCATGGATTCTTTAATAGATATGGACATTCTATGCCACTTATTGGCTTTGTGACCTTGAGGAAGGACTTAACCTCTCTGAGCCTCAGTTTCTGCATCTGTAAACTGGGATGATGAGGGGCGCCTGGGTGGCAAAGTTGGTTGGGCAGTCGACTCTTGCTTTTGGCTTGGGTGGTGATCTCAGGGTCCTGGGATCCAGCCCAGCGTTGGGCTCCACGCTCAGTGGAGAGTCTGCTTCAGGATTCTCTCCCATCCTCTGCCCCCTCCCCCATGTGCTTGCTCTCTCTCTCTCAAGTAAATAAACACATCTTTAAAAAAATCGGGATGATGATAGTATGTAGGTGATAGTATGTAGTATCCTTTTGGGGAGAAATGGAATAGTGGTTCTAATAAAGTGCCGAGCAACTGACTATCCAGATCTTATTTCTCATACCCCTCTGAATTCACAGATGACAACAGGTTAAAATGCTTAATCTCTTTCAGACTCAATTTCTTTGACTAGATTTTTATTAATGTTGGCTTCTTTCAACCAATTTAGCCTAGAGAAATTCCCTCTATCAAAATCAGCTTTCCTATGATTATACAAAATTTGGAGGGTCTTCAAAATGGACTGGGTTAGTAAGTTACACAAAAAAGTATATATTGGAAAAGAAATTTAAATATTCAAGAATGTCTCATTCCCTAAAAAATTTTTGCTGATCTCAGTTACCACTCCTGAGTATTAAATCTAAACCATCCTATTCTCATGCAAATTCATGCTTTATCACCCTAGATGACAGACAGTGACACATTCTTTCCATTTCCCAAGGCCAGATGAGAAAGAACTGCACTCGTAAGGAAAAACACAAATTGCCATTGCAGACAGTTAAAACTTGAACCATTCGCTCCTTCTTTTCACTGGCAGATCAATTATCATGAGCTCCTGATTATTTGTCCAAATGGTTTTTTTGTTCGGAATTACACTAACAATGCCGCTGTCAGACCCACGCGCTGCACGCTCGCACTGACTGTGGTGTGTGTCTGCCCCCCATTTGGCACGGCTATCGGCCTGCGTCACCTGACCCCCACCGATGCAGAAACTCTTTGCAGACCCGGATGGTCTCTGATCCTACTCTGTGGCTCCTCCGCGCTGCCCAGAGGGCTGGGGCTCAGCCAACCTCTGTCCCCTCGGTTTGACCCTGTGGGGCAGCCCTCAACCACTCATAGGCACAGACCACCCTGGGCCGCCCTCACCACCTTACCTGGTCTCTCTATCTTTGGGTATGGTAGCAGTGCTGTAGGCAAACACCTGCTTCTCAACGAGAGGAGGGCCGAAGTCCACAATGCCGGCTAATCCTGGAGTGGTCCGTGGCTTTTCAATATACACCAAGGTGCCCAGCTCCTTCTTGAAGGTCTGGCGGCTTGGGGAGGCCCGGTCTGGCTGCAAGGTGTGAGGGGGCCCGTGGGCGTTATGGTGGGCGTGCATGTCTATCATTCTCAGGTCGCCGACTCGGTGAGGAGAAGCGGGGGGTGTTTTGGAGCCCAGAGTAGGCAAGTGGCTATCTGGATATTTCCTTGATTTCTGTCTGTACAGCGACTGCTCCATATGCATTTCCGCTTGCAAAGAAGGGTTGCAGTAAGCGCTTGCTGAGCGGATGGCTGTGCGGTGATGCGCAATGATGTGGTCAGGGACGTCTAGTGGGAGCCCGCCGTGGGAAGAGGCTATGCTCATCCGTCCCTCATGATAAAGGTAAGGATCGGTATAGAAGCCCTCGTTTCGGTACATTGCGATATTCTTGCCGCTCATGTCTTCATCCGGCTTTACATCTCTTCTTTCCAAAATGGCACTAGGGCTGGGTGAGATTGATCTGGAGACTGGCAGGCTGGAGAGTCTGTCCCTGGGGATGGTGGCATTGCCAGGAACCACCATGGGGCGGGTGCCCCCATAAGGAATTCTGGACGGGGAAGGAGGCATGGAATGGGGCACAGGAGTGGACGGTGGAGAGTTTGGGATGATGTGGGGTGGATGAGCTGTGGATCCTGGTCGAGGGGCACCAGGGCCATCTCCTCGTGCATAAACAATTTCTCTCTGCATCTGAAAATAAAACAAGAAGTTAGAAAATCTCCTTTGATATTCATGTTTTGAGATGTCTCAGGGTGATGGTGTGGCATTCCTGCGGCAACAGGCTGAATGGCCCCTCCTTCCGCAGCAGGTCCACGCTCTGATCTCTGGAACCAGCAGCTACATCCCTTTCCATGGCCACAGGGACTGTGCGGATGTTCCTTTGTAAGAACACTGAGCTGGGAAGGTTATCCTGGTTTGTCCAGATGGGCCCAATGGTACCACACTACATGTGAAAGAGGGAGGAAGGGGCCAGAGTCAGGGAAGGAGGTGTGAGGACAGCAGCAGGGTCAGAGAGAGAGAGACTGAAGATGTTCTGCTGCTGATTGTGAGGATGGAGGAAGGGCCCAGGAGCCCGCGGATGCAGGGAGCTTCTAAAAGGTGGAGAAGGCAAGGAAATGGACTCTCCCCAGGAGTTTCCACAGCGAGTGTGGTTATTGTCAACACCTTGATATTGGCCTGTAAGCCCCATTTTGGACTTCTGACGTCTACAACTGTAAGATAATGAATTTGTGATGTTTTAAGCCCCCTGGTCCGTGGTCACTTGCTGGAGCAACCACAAGAAACACCCAATAAAGAGCTCAACAATGTGAGGTTTGGGGGAAAAAACAGTGCAGGGCTTAAATTTTTGAGGTCATAGCTTCTCTGAGACACTAATAAATATGGGTCTAATGTATCAAGAGTGCTAAAATTATATTTTCTAAAATTTCTCCTGGGCACATTTTCTAATATTAGCCCTGGGAAATAGTTAGCAAGCCTCCTTCCCATCCTTCCAAGCAGATACAATCTAGGGACATGGACGGGGAGGGTAAGAAGATGCACAGGGAAAACTTGGAGGTAAGCATTCATTCACCAACTGCTTACTTGAGCCTAGGAGAAACCCGTTCCAAGACACTGGGAGACAATAATGATCTGGGAGATAAGAATGCAATCGGAGGCAAAACTCAGTGGGGAGGACAAGGGAGAAGAATGGGAAGGGAATCCCAGACATGGCGGAGTGAGGGGAAAGCCCAGGAGCCTCTCTGGGGCTGCCATGTCATAAGGAGCCTGATAAAGTCGTCCACTGTAAGGTCGGTTACTTCGTGCCTAGGCGGCAGTGACTTCTGGGCTATGTCCTTACCATCCAGCTCAAGAGACTGAGGACTCCCTCTGGGTCTTCCATTAGCTAGCCTCTGGAAGAAACAATGACTAAAGAGTCAATGACTCAAGAATCATAGACACAGAGAACAGATTTGGTGCTTGCCAGAGACATGATATTGGGGTTGGGTGAAATGGGTGGACGGGCTCAAAAGGGATAAACCTGCAGTTACAAAATAAAACGTCACGGGGATGCAGTGTACAGCACGGTGACCATAATTAATAATACTGTGTTCTGTATTTGCAAGTTGCTAGGGGAGTAGATTTTAAAGGTTCTCATCAAAAGGAAAAAATGTGTACTATACACGGTGATGGATGTTCACTGGACTTATCGTGGTGATCGTGTGCAATATATATACACAGTAAATCATTATGTTTACATCTGAAACTAACAATAATGTTATATGTTATATGTCAATTGTATTTCAATAAAAAAAGAATCAAGTAATGGGGTGAGCAGAAACTAATTTGCAATTACACTACTGTGTGTAGCAAGGGGCAGAAAAAAATACAGATTAATTCAAAATATGAATATTTGATACTTTTTGTATTGGTTAAAACCCAAGAGGGTGATAACTAACTCACTGAGATTCTCCAAAAGGCTACAGGAGAAAGGATGGACAGCCCAATCTTCAAGTTCTATTTGTGCTATCACAGGAGCCCACATTCCCATCCAGACTCTTGGCAGATGTGACAGACAGGGAGAGCATGAATGGTTGGGGGGTGGGTGAGGTAGGGGCATGAGGAGAGAGGACGTGGGCTAAAATGGACAAAACAAGCAGTCAAGAGACCCTTCGTGTGAATTATGGGGAATGAGAAAAGAAAAAGCAGAGGCAAGAGGAGAAGGCTGAAAATGAAACAGACCCCAATGTTCTGACTACATACCAATTCCTTATTTTATAAATTCATTCATTTACTAAACAGTATTTACCAAGCACTTGCTAAGAACCAGGCACTGTTCTAGGATACAGTTCTAACCCCAAGTTCCTGCCCTTGAGAAGGTACATTCCTGTGTACATCTCTCAGAGAAGCACGTAGGGGAAGAAGCCTCAAGAATCCCACAGCTTTCTTATCTTGTCTCTGAAAGAATCCAGCAGCGCAGAATCCCTAACCCAGGAATTTTACAAGTTACAGTGGATTTAATCATGGAAATGACCAATAAAAAAAAATGCAAGCAAGAGGCAAATACGTAACAATCAAAAGAAACCCTTTCAGGGTGTGTTATCTGAGCACCATTGAATTGGCTCCTCAGTCCCTTGGGAGGCCAACTGCTTCCAGGGACCCCAGAGTACACAGGTTCCTCACACACAGTTACAGTTTTATCTCTACTGGCCCCACATCCCCAACAGGCTAGTCTGTTTCCCTCTCTAAATCAACCTTGGGACCTCCTTAGGCTATCTCCCCTGGGACTCTCTCCCTATTTCCTGGCCCTTGTGGATCCAAACCAATGCTCAGGGTCAAGTTCAGATTCCAGGTGCATCTGTTCCACATGGCCCAGCCCCGACGCTCTAGCCCACATGGCCCTCTCCCTGATCATCTACTTGACAACCTCATGACTCAGGTGCTCAGACCTTAGACCAGGAGGTCATTCCCAAGGTCAGCGTGTGATGGTACACCTGACTCTCCTTCCACAATGCAGAGCAACGAAGATTTGTGGCGGATCTGCACAGATCCTCTACACACATCCTCTATTCCTTCCTATCTTCCACAAGGCAAGGCTCAGTGAAAAGAAACCTGGTAACAAGGCAGGGCTTCACAGAGCACAAAATACAAGAGGGACCGGCTTAGGCAGCAGCACATATCTGGCCAAATTCCCCACGCCATCAGACCACACAATGCAAGATTCGATCCAAACAAAGGTAAAGGTCAATTCATACAGATTCATACATGTGTATAACGTGTATCATGAAGCATCATGCTTGTCAGCCTTGGCCTGGTCCACTTGAAATTAATCTTGCCATCACCTAACAGGGTCACTGAAAGAATCACTGTCCACCTGAGTCACCCACAACAGAGGCAAATGCAAGCACTCAGCTAGGACAGAGCAGGGTGATCTCCATCAATCCAGGTGACTTGGAGGTTGGAAGCCTTTGGAAGAATTCTTAACTTGCTCTGCCAAGCTATGGCTGACTTTCCAGGACTGAGTTTTAAAAAGAAGCCATGATAATTTCATTCTCAGCTCTACAGAGAGCCTGGAGAGAGAATGACATGACGTTTCCATTATACAGTGGGAAAATGTTTCAAACCTACAGTGAGAGTGAACTTTTCAAACCTGAAAACCTCGGTTCATCCACTAAAGGATATGGAGCAACCAAAGGCGGTCACTCTTAAAACGAGGCAGAAGGGATGGGAAGATGAAAAGAGAATCTTTTTCAAGTCTTCACTGTGATCTCCCAAGGAGACCATTTGCTATTCCAATAAAAAGTGAACTTCACATGCTTCACTGTCTGGTTGACAATCAGGATGATGATTAAGATTCTATGATACATAGTTTTAAAAAGTTGCAGCCTTCTATGCTAGTGTTCTTCACATGGAGATATCTTCCTGGAACCAGGCACCCATACAGTTTTGTTCTGTTTTGTTGTTTAACTGGTCTTTTTTGGGCCAATGAGTACAGAAATGGCATTAAATGCATACTCAGTTCCTCCTGCACTAGTCCTCAAAGTCAGACCTCTTAGGAGAAAAGTATATCAAACTTTAAAGGTAAAATAAATTAGCAAAACACACACACATCACACACAGTTCTTACTCACCTTAACATATCTGCTTCCCTTCTCCCACTAGTCTCTCTGATGTCACTAATCTTCTCCATCATCTCTCTCAAAATATCTGGATACATTATGTCACTGACACTTTTGTCCCAGAGGGTTTCAACACTAATGTCTTTATGTGAGCCTTGAAGGATTTCATTTTACAGCAAGAAAAACAGAACCTAAACCCAAGAATAAAGGTTCTTTTCACACCTTACCAGAATCCAACACAGATCTGTTTGTCTGCACCTCGGCCCAAAGAAAATGCTCATTTATCTCCTCTAGTCACAATGGCAATGTATGAACTAGACTGTTGTCCCTCATTTGCCTACGTTGGTGGTGACATGGTCTCTCCCTCCCACCATGACCGCCCAAACCCCTGCTCTCTCTTGGCTGAGCACTTCCAGTTCTTGTAAACACCGGAGTTTCTTCCGGAGCTCAGCACCGTGGTCCTGGCTGGGAGCCGCTGTCTCTGCCCATGGCAAAGACCTCGGTAAGCTGTTTGGCCCATACTTCCTAGAGGCCAGACAAAATCTGAGGCAGTTTCAAATTAATTCTCTGAAATTTGAGTTAGAAATCCTAACATACACCTGTATTTCATTTCTCTAAAACCTAGCGAGGTAAGTCATACATTGATCATTTAGAAGTTTCTTGAACATAAGGTAAGAAGGGGCAAAAATCTTATAATTATTTCTGGAAAGAAAAAAAAAACCCTAGTATGCAAAATGTTTATTTCAAATCATTCTGTAAAACTGTCTCATGTAACCACGTCTCTTTGTGGATTATTTAAAATATATATATTCTTTGCGGAAAGGGAGTATTATGCACAGTTTATTATATTTCAAACCCCACCCTTCCAAGTCTAAAATTTGTAAACATACCATTCAATCAGACCACACAATGAAGTAACCGGACAAAACCGAAAAGGATTCTTAGGAGACTCTTTCATCCTCAGAGAATTAAAGCCACTTACTTTGTCTTAAGGAAATCACCTGTATTACTAACGCCGTGAAAAAAGCACATTGGCTCAGCTCCCAATTACGCGAGTCCTTTGTTCGCTGGCTTCGTCTAAATCCTCAGTTCCACATTTGGATATTTTAGACAGCTTTCTCTTCAGGGAAGAAATCTCAAAGGCCACAGATCCTAAAATGTTCCCAGCTTGAGTGTTTACAACCAGTGAAGACCATTTTGTTTTCCCCTGTCTTCCGAGTGAGGCTGTCACAGGCGTGGATGAAAAGTAGTCCTCCCCATGATAAGCCAATTTCTCCTCCCCTTGGAAATTAGTCACTGAGTAACCTCAGCTCACATCCAACCACAGGCTACCTCATGGGTGACTCAGGCCTTTAACAATTGCTTACACGGAAAACACACACCAACGAACAAACTCGGAGAGGCCTAGGTAAATGGGTTAACAGTGAAGGAAATGCTACAAACTAGGCTGGACCCAGGCAAACGGGATCCTTCACAGACAGACAACCAGCCACCACAAAGCAGCAAGAAAACACAGGATGCTCCTTACCACATTGGGCCACCTCTCGGATTGTGTTCTGCTGGGAAAATCTGGGGAGACCAGCACCCAGCACTCATCCCGCTGCCAGACTTTCGAAGTCGGCGGAGTGGCAAGCGATGGAAACATGAGCCTCTCCCCCTGGTTTAGACCAGCAGAAAGAAAACAGAAGGGTGATTAAGGAGGCTGTCTATTAATTAACCAGCCTGGTTTTACCAAGCTGAACTTTGGGCGGCAGCCACGCATCAGTCCCACGCAGCAACCACGCAAACAACTACTGCAATCATTCTGGAAACATACCTGAAAGGAGAGGGAAAGATAGGGAGGGCCAGCCAACGCTACGCCAAGAGGGGATTCCAGAAAGCAAGCTGGAGCCCTTCGGCCCCACCCTCAACAGGACAGAGGAGGAGGGGAGGCCCGGGCGTCTCCAGGGACCCCTCCACCTCCCTTCAGCAACTGATGTCAACGCAGCTGTTCCCTTGCAGGGCAGCGGGCACAAGGAGGTGTGTGTTCCCGACAAGAAGTGGCTTGCGCGGTGCAGAGCAGAGGACAGGTATTAACAACGCGTTGCTAAAAGAAGGTGAGGGAGGAAATGCATTTCCTGAGCTCACAGGCAGGCTCTGTTTAATCACCACCATGCTTTCTGAGCCCTCGGGGCCCGAGCAGAACAGCTAGCCGAGTGGGAAGGCAGTGACGAGGAGCGGGCGATGCAGGGCTGGGGGGCCGCAATGGCCCCGCGCCACGCCCCGCCACCACGCTCCGGGGAAGCCTGCGCCTTTTTCAAACATGTTAAGGCTCTGAGAGGCTGTTCTTGCTGACCCAGAGAACTCCATGACGTCTCCCGGGTTCAGATCCAGTCAGCGTAGCAGGCTTTCAACAACTGTTTACGGCCGTCCAAATGCTCTGTGGTTATTAAGGGAGGGGGGCCGCGAGCACATGACTGACACCCATCGCCCTCCTAGGAGGTCTCATTAGAAACAATATTTGGACAAAGCAGTTGTAACAGATGCCACCTAAGAGGTCAGGAAAGAGGAGAATGGATGTGAAAAGCCTTTGTTTCGATTTTTAATCTCATCGGCCTGGGTTTGTTATTTCTCACCAGAGGACGGGGAGCACACACTGTCAGCCCCTGATGCATCTGGCACACATTTGGCTGGTTTGGTTTCTCTAGTCGAACACACGCTTTCCAGGAAGGGGGGTGTCGGGGTTGGTCTCCCTTGTCTGCTTCAGCCACGGTGACACCCCTGCCCCATCCCTGAGGACCCTGTGTTATGCCACACGACGTCCTAAGCAGCATGGCTCTTGCACCCACGGACCTGCTGTTTGGTTGCAGGACTGCTTGTGAGAATGAATGCAATGGGCAGTGTTGGGGCCACGCCGCAGCCCCCAGAAAAGAGACGCGCTGAGCTCCCATCGCCGTTTCACTACACGCGTCACGCCAGACCCAACACAGGGGTCCCTGCCCACCTGTCCCTGCAGACACAGGTGGCTTCTGTCGACCCGGTTACCGTGTGAGTCAGGGGGTGCAAGGTGCGAGAAGGTCTGGTTTATTGCCTCTCCCATCTCCCCCTTCCTGTCCTGTTGAGAGCAATTTCCTTTCACTTTCTAGATGCTTCGGGGCACGGTCTGGAGATGAGCTGCCTGGCTTCGTCATTAGGAGGGCTGTAATTCCCTGTCGAGGGTTGGAAAGCTGGCCCCATCCTGCACAGAATCAGGAAGAGTTATAGCCCCTGGTGAGAAGCACGCAGGTCCCGCTGGAGGTTGGGAGGCGGGGTGGGCTGGGGTGGGGGCGGGGGTGTCACCATCCTGAGGTCCTAGAGCCGCCGCTGAGGAACCGGGCAGGCTGATTTCCGAAGCCATATGCTGGTGCCGGGCAGGCCTCGGCTTCACCTGTCTGGCTCGTGCTCTCCCGAGGACGGTTCATTCAGCCTAGCTCTCCAGGAAATCTGGCTCAGTCTGGGTGTGGCCAGCCACTAATTCCCCGCACGCTGGGTCCTTTCTCCACCAGACCCTCCTCAGCGTGACCCACCCTGGGATGCTACGGCCTCTGTGAATCTGTTCTTCCCAGCGGTGTATTAAGTGTTCTACTATTGATTCTCCTTCTTCCTTTCATTAACTGGCACTACTAGCAAAGTGGAAGCAATTTATTTCTTCTGAGTTAGTACTAAAAAAGAACATGCTAGTAAATATTCAGCATTACCTCAACAGGAGATAATGTTTATGCTCTGGTAAGGCTAACGGTCTTGTGAAATTTATTTCTATTTCCTCTCTCTCATTCATTACTTTATTGGCTTTCTAAAAATTACATATGATAAAAGGAAATCTAAAATGCGCTTATAAGCATGAAGATGGCATCGTGAAGGGAAGTAATGATGATGTTGGAAAATCTCAAGTTCGTCTTACTTATGCTGTTAAAACTGGACAGACGGTCATTTGTGAGGTCTTAGCGAAACTATTAATGTTTCATTTGATCATAAATGGAATGTCTCCCAGACACGAGACAGACAGACTGTTGCCAAAATTATTTAATTCTCAGGAAAGAGATGGTCCAGTCCGTGGTTAGCGGACGGCTATATTTAAGATGAGCGTTATTCCCACAAATATTTTGACAGGGGAAACTCTGCTGAGCTCTCCAGTCTACAGACCTGACTGACTTAACACTGTGCCCAACGGTGATTAAAGATCTGAGTCTGGAACAGACTAAAATAATGTTAAATAAATCATTTAACTTCCAAGCCACCGTCAGTAACTGTGGGGAGCTGCAGGACAGATAAAAGAAAAATGCGCTTCTCTCACCGATACTCAGTCTTGTTCTGGGTTACTCCTGTATCATCCAGGCCAAGGACAACCTCCTTTTGTACCTAAAATAGTTAGTTTGTAAAAGGGTATCTTCCTTCTGTCGCTTGTAACAGATAGTGCAAGTAACTTCTCCTGTCTCCTCTCTGTATCTCTGCACATCCCCTTGGTGCCTGTATGGACACCATTCTTTTATACAGCACTCCCTTTTGGAGCTTCTAGGGTTTGTTGTTAGTGGTTAAGCTGTTTCTATCACCCAAATACAACTTTTCAGTGCCTTTGATTTTATTTTTCCTTTTATGACTGTTCTCTAAACTCCTACTTAGCTTGTCAACATGTACTCCGCAATATGTAAGACATTGCTTTGTTTATTGGCAACATTTCTTATTCTATAAAGGATTTTAGATGGTGAGGCACACACATACACATGATAATCACCCGGCGGTGTGCAGCTCACATAGGGCCTTCAATTGTGATTTTATTTCATGGGCCTCAGAACTCCATGAAATACACAGATCAGGCATTCCTATCCCCATTTGATGAGTTAGGAAATGGAATTGTAAGGAGTTAAGAATGTTGCTCAAGGGCACCTGGCTGGCTCAGTCAGTGGAACATGGCGAATCTTGATCTTAGGGTCATGAGTTCGAGCCCCCACATTGGGCGTAGAGATTACTTAAAAATAAGATCTTTAAAAAAAGAAAGAAACTTCCCCACATCACATGGCGACAAAGCAGGGAAGCACTAAGAATGTCCATCTTCAGCCTTGCCACTGTGAGGCTTTATTACTTTATTATTTTATTATTAAACTTTATTGCTGCCTCTTCGATAGTTCAAGTGTGAAATCCCGTGTCCTCCGGGACACCGCATGCTGCTGTGCGAGGACTCCTTCCCCAGCCCCCACCCCCCACCCCCGGTCCCTCCCTGCAGGGACTACTGAGGGTTCATCTGCTTGAGCTCTGACCTTCAGTGTGCAGGGAGCTGAACTCTCTTGGAGATGTACCTCATCTGCGTCACTCTCTGATCCCGATTTCCACCACAAAGGAAAGGCACAGTAGACATCTCAGTGGGCTTAGGATCTAATTAGCCAGACACTCTCTTGATTACTATTAGATTTTATCTACTTGCCTCAAAATAAGTTACATGTCAGGGCGCCTGGGTGGCTCAGTCGGTTAAGCATCCGACTCTTGATTTGGCTCAGGTCACTATCTCAGAGTCATAGGAACGAGCCCTGTGTCAGGTTCCCCACTCAGCTGCGAGTCTGCTTCTCTCCCTCTCCCTCTGCCCCTCTCTACTCTCTCTCTCTAAAATAAATAAATAAATCTTTTAAAAAATCCATTACAGGCATGTTAGTATATATTATGTTTATATAGATTACACTTACATATACTTATATATTCTGTATCGCTATATGTAGATGTCACTGTGCCACTAGTTATATATGTGTAAATATGTATATATGCACATTTATATGTACACACACACACACACACACACACACACACACTTTCATTCATCACATTTACACTCCTCGCCACTAAGCCTCTCATCCCAGCGCCATTTCTGGGACCACACCTCTCAGGGGAGGCCCTACAGTTCTGTCATTGTATCCTCCGTCCCTTTCACCTTTCAATAGGGAAACTGATCGAGTCAATTATGGTATTAAGTGGAAAAAGTTGATACAACACTACATAGCTTTAGGATGGTCACCACAGTGCGATTAGTTAAAAAAAATATTTCAGTTCGATGATGTTAATACCAACTTACCATATCTGAACTTAAAATAGGAAAGTGATGACCAATCTAGGTAGGATCTCAGGGTCTACGGCCACAACGTAACGGTCGATATTTTTCAGTGGAGAAAATGGTAGGGAACACGTTGATGAGTGGTGGGTACCAAGCTGGAAACCAAATGGTCTTTCATTCCCGGTCTGTCACTGTCCTGCCACATCCCAGGACTCCAAGCAGTCCTCGTGTCCTAATACCCAGTGTTCCCTCTCGGAAATCAACCCTGCAGATCTAGGTTACAATCCTGGCCCTTCTCACGGCATCACCCCCAGCCTGTTTTCACATCAATCAAAGCAGGGCACATGCTGGCTCTCTGACCAAGTCGTAGAACAAATGCACAACACGAGCTGCGTTATGTCAGCAGAGCCAGTTTAAAAGGGATCTTACAAGTAACCTCTGATGAGAAGTTGTTCAGTTGTGCTGTTGTTTTGACCTTTGGCTGAACAATATTAGCTAATGTGTCAAAAGCTGGAAGAAGCACGGGAGGGAAGAGCCCCAGAGGATTACACCGAAGGACAGTAACTCACAAATCCACCAAGTTCAATTTTCCCTCAAAATAAACATGAAAAAACAACAGCACAGATCCAGCTCAAAACAGCCATGTGCCCATTCTTTGTGAGTGCAGAGGAGCCAAGTGCTTTCCTCTAGTAGCAACTTTCGAAACCAAAAAAAGTTCCATGGGTATCCCAGGTGTACTAACTGTGCGAGCTGAGAAACTTCTCTCGTGTCAGACTGAAAATAGATGCTATTTGTTGTGTAATTATAGAGACCCATCCATTTCCCAGTTCTCAGTAGTTATGAAAGGATCTAAAAGGTTTTGGGTTTATAAATTAAATGAATAGGCCTTTGAAAACGCATCTGTTTTCCTTGGGTTTGAAGGGAGTCTGTGGCAAAGAACACGAGAGCACCTGCTGGTTTGGACCAAGCCAGTGGCTCCGAATGCCCCCCATTTGTTCCTGCAGTCCATGCACTGTGGAACCTGCCTTCTGATCCAGGTGTTAACATCAGGTTCACAATATACATCAACCAGAAGTCTGATCTAGAGTGATTCTCAACTATCACATTCTGTGTGTCCATGGAATAGTTACTAGGCATGCAAAGCCCAGGGTTAAGGCCAATGAGGGAAGGAGGATCTTTAAGACAGATTTCTTACCTTTTAAGAGCTTATAATCTAGTAGGGATAATGAGGCATGTACATGAATATTCAAAATCAGACAAAGCAAGAAAAACCCTGGCAAGTGTTAAATGAATGCAATACACAAATACTCTTAGAATCTGCACAAGAGTAAGACCCTTGCGGATGGAGAGTTGAGGAACACTTTTCTTTTCTTTTCTTTTTTTTTTTAAGATTTTATTTATTTGACACACAGAGAAAGAGAGATTACAAGTAGGCAGAGAGGGGCGCCTGGGTGGCTCAGTGGGTTAAAGCCGCTGCCTTCGGCTCAGGTCATGATCCCAGGGTCCTGGGATCGAGGCCCACATCCGGCTCTCTGCTCAACAGGGAGCCTGCTTCCTCCTCTCTCCTCTCTCTCTGCCTGCCTCTCTGCCTACTTGTAGTCTCTCTCTCTCTGTGTCAAATGAATAAATAAAATCTTTAAAAAAAAAAAACAAAAAACAAGTAGGCAGAGAGGCAGGCAGAGAGAGAGGAGGAAGCAGGCTCCCTGCCGAGCAGAAAGCCTGATGCCGGCCTCGATCCCAGGACCCTGAGATCATGACCTGAGCTGAAGGCAGAGGCTTAACCCACTGAGCCACCCAGGCACCCAGAAACACTTTTCTAAAGAGGTGAGATTTAAATGAATCCATAACTTATGAGCAGAATTTCAGGAGATAAGGAAGAAAAAGGTTGCTTTGTTAGGTAGTCCAGGCGGGAAGGAAGGCATGATTAGAGACAAGAGTGGGAGATGCTAAGGGCCCTGGCGGAACAGGTAGGCCTCTGACCCAAACAGCAAGGGGTTCTCGAAAGTCAACATTCATTAGAATCATCCCAAGCACTTGCTTAGACTCAGATGAATAAGCCCCACATCCAGAGTGTCTGATAGAGCAGGTCTGAGGAGTTTAGTTTCTAACAGGTCCTCAGGTGCTGCTGAGCTTCAGTCCCCAGAACTTCCTTAGGAACCACCGCTCTAGGGAGCAGAGAGGAGTGGTAAGCTCACATCAACGGTGGGTTTGGTTAAATCCTAATTCTGAAAGCTGACCTTATTAAACTTTGGCTGGCGATGATAATTACCTAGAATTCCTCTGTAACTAAATATTTGCATCTAAATCTGCCCAGAGAAGATGGAAGGATAACAAGGGAAAGATTATGTTTGGAGACTTCCTATTTACTAAACGCTCTCTAACATCACCTCATTTAATTCCCAGCAGATTCCCATCAGATAGACATCATAATCCCCATTTTACAGATGAGGAACTCGGGCCCAGCAATGTCAAGGGTCCTACCCAAAGGCAAATAACAGGGCCAGGATCTATGAAGTGCCAGAAAAATCTTATACTGTAGTGGTAAGAAATTAATAATAGAGGCTTGATATTCCTTGAACACTCTCCAAAGGAAGGCAGTGGGTCAAGGATCACTAAGATCAGTATTCTTTCCATCTCAAATCAGGTTCAGAAATACCTGGACGGAGTCATCTGTATTGAAGGTTACAGAGACACAAGAGAACAGTAACCTAGACCAGACCCTGCTGCGGTGACCTACAAACGTGGGCAACGACCACCTCCCAAATGATGACTCCAGGAGAGCCGTGAGCCCCACAAGAGTGCTCCATTTCAAAGGAATACCTTTGTGTTTTCAGTTCAAATATCCAGTCAGTCAGCCGGCAAGCCAGTGGACACGGCTTGGAAATCTGAGATGGTCAGCAAAACCACCACTTCTCCTTATTTGGAGAAATGACAGCCTCCAAGACAAGCAGTTCGGGAGTCGTGCATACCCCGAGGCTGGGCTTGGCAAGCCTCTCCGCCCACGCCCTGCCGGGCCTTGCCCTGC
Source organism: Ailurus styani (assembly GCA_002007465.1). Lineage (NCBI taxonomy): Eukaryota > Metazoa > Chordata > Mammalia > Carnivora > Ailuridae > Ailurus > Ailurus styani. The sequence goes on along the minus strand of LNAC01000368.1, from coordinate 986,565 downwards.
TCGACAGCTGGGGGAGGTTAGCCCGCCACTGCTTCCCCACTCGGTGCCAACACTGCCAGCAGCCTCCTCCTCGGAGAGGACATCTGCTTCCCCCGGTGTCCCAAGGGCAGCCGGACTTGGATCATTCCTACACTCGAGGGCAGCTCTGCATTCCTGAATCTGATCAGCTCTTGAGAAACAAATGTGGGGTTACCAGCTCAGTGACCCCATGTAAAAGAAGTCACCGTCCAGGTGACCAAGTGCTCACCTCGGGCCAGGGGGTGGACACAGTCTCGTTGTCCCCCCCGCCCGAAACACCGAAAGGAAAGAATCTTCAGCCACAAAGGAAGTAAGGCAGGTGAAGAAAATGTTCTGTCACCTGTGGAGCCTTTCAAAGCTCATGACTTGAAGCCAGAACTTCTAACTCATTTCAAGGAGAACCAGGCTCCAGGTTGACCCCAAAGGAGCTCATCTCCCCCCACAGCCCGACCCAACCTCAGTCTTCTTCTTCTTCTTTGTATTTCCTTTCTCTTACTCATCTTCCTTCTTTGAAAAGTGACACGGGGACCCGCTTACCCCCAGAGAGGGTAGGAAGACACAGGTGAATAAAGAGACACAGGGAGTTTCTTACAATTCGTGCCCGTGCCCCAAGACACTGGCTTCATTCTGATGACCCTCACCCTCAACTTCTCCTTCAACAGACTGCAGTCTACAAAGTGGTCCCCCTCCTCCCAAATTTTTTAAAGGTCGAATGATCCTCTTCCATCAGCACTCCTCCCCACCATGGTGGCCAAGGAAGGCAGTGGGTTGTGGAGGAACGAGCACTGGATTATGAATGAAAAGACTGTTTCTCCTCTGAGGAGCTCCTTGTTTGCGGTCTCACCGTCATGACCGTGGCTCCGTCTCTGGACTTTTCTGAGCCTCTGGTTCTGCCGCTATGCGGCTTCAGGAATACCTCCTGTGCCTTCTGTGCTCACCCTCCCAGTTCTGTGAGTATCGAGTGAGCTGAATTATTCTTGTATGACTTTGCATGCAGAGAAATGTGATCAGCATGGGTTCTTATGAAAATCGCCCACAAGCATTCATGGGCTCACTCAAATGAGAGCAGAATGAATAGAATGGATAATACTCACTTTAATATATTCATAGGAACATGATGAGAATGACACACTGTCCTTTTGAGATGCTAAGAGCTCACAGGAAGAGAAAGAATGGATTCTGAAAGCAGGAACGCCATGCTGTATTATATTCTAAAGACATACCCTTGAGAAAAAGGTTCAGGAACATACGCTGTGGGGTCCCACGTAAGAAAGTGCTATTCCTCATTCCCATTCCCAAATTAATTGGTGATTCTGAAGCCAGATCAGGCTAGATAAAAGATTTCCAATCCACTTTATATGGATACGACAAGGATACTCAAATGTCAATTATTTCTAAAAATTACGGGATGGGAGATTATGTGCATCTCTGCTTTAGGTCCTTCTCCTTCCCGTCCCATCTTACCACCCGGGAGTGCTTCTCTCGGGAATGAAACATGCTTGTCACCAGAATAAAAGTTTTGGTTGGTAAGGGTAAGGCTGAACACAAGTTTCTGGATGCTCTTAGAATTTCAATTACACTGTCTGTCCTAGACCTGCCACACATTAATATTAAAAATAGTAACATCTGTGTGCTATAGGGTAGTTCCTTGATAGGAAAACATCTACCTTGCCGTATTGCTCCAAAAATTGTTTCTGGCTTTCCTTTCTCTCTCCCTCTTTTTTTTTTTTTTTTTGGATGGCAATTTATTTATTTGGTCCGGTTTTTTTTGTTTTTTTTTTTTTGTTTTTTTGCAAAGTGTGATTTAATGTAAATGTAGAAATGCTGTTACTGAACTTTTATGTTGAGATGGCCTTATACATACATTCAGTGTATCTACATCGAAAATGCAAAAAAAGGTCTGGGTGGTTCTTGTATTATTAAGATGCACTATTTATAGAAACACATATCTCTGGATAAAAATGTTCTGTCAAAATTAAGAAATATCAGAATACCACATCTGACTCATTCTTATGCTCTGGTCACAGAGCAATACTGAATAGAAACTTATTAGCATTTCACTAAATTTCTTCAGATCATTGTTACAAATAATAAAAATACAGAAAACATTTTAAAACAACATATTTCAGTCTTAAAATGGTCAGATTAACATAATTATAGCCTTAGGTTGCCAACAGTGGCGCATTTCTCATTTTCATGAGAACGCAGAGGTTCTCCCAAATCGCAAGCTAATAGGCTCCTTGGTCTAAATATATACAATAAAATCTAAAGCAAATTTCTGAAGCATTAAGATCGGAACCCTGGAGATATCTGGTAAGTAATTTGCGCTGCAGTGGAGCAGAGTTTTTTGTTTTGCCGTTACACAGCTGCTAGGAAATATATTTTTAGATTTGCTTTTAAAGGCAAGCAAAAATGGTATTGACTGTGTAGATATGTATCCAGAACGTTCTCTCAGTCCCTCCTGCAAGGAGTCCCCGCGGACAGAATGTTCTATCTGTCGCCTTCCTTCTTTGTAAGTCAGTGCGAGGAGCGGTCCTTGAAGCTCTCATCCTAGCCGAAGCGATCAGACCCTGACCGTGACACCCAGCACTTCGGAGGTGTGCTTTATGAAAACCATGCACCGAAGTTCAAACAGGTCCCTGCTCATTCTGAATCACCTCATCATCGACATCATTACGATTTCTTATTGTTGTTTGGGTTTTTGTTTGGCAGCCCTTCCTGTGATATCAAGGGCAAGTGAAAACGTACAGGTTCAAAGAGTTAACTCGGAACAAGGAAAAGCATGAACTTTGATTTCAAAGGAAAAGAAAAAAATGTAAAGAAAGAAATCAAGTACACGTGTCGATCAACCAACTGAGGGAAACATATTTTCTGCATTTCAAGAACATGGAGCGAGTTAGTGCTGCCCCAACCATGCGAAGGCATCCTCCAGCCTAAACGCACACTGGGTCTTCTCACCTTTTATGTGGAGAGGCCTCAGGTAAATAAATCTGCACAGGGATGATTTAATGAACAACTCTTCTTCTCTGCCAAAAGAGAAGGTGCTGGAGTTCTTAAGAGCCCTTAAACAAGAATTAGTTTTGATTCTGACGTCGAAACAGCTCCCTTTCCTCAATGACACAATTTTTAGTGACGTTTTGCTCTGTCTTCACAAGCCCCTGACTGGTTTTTTGTCTTAAAGCCTTGGTTTTTACACTTCAGTCAGTAACAAGATGCTATTATTCATCACTTTGGTCATTTCCTCACACAGTGCTATTAACCCATTGAATGCTTTTCTTTCTTTTCTTTTACTTACTGTGATGAAGCAATAATATTCATTAACTCTCAAGTTTTCCATGCTACCTCTAATACTCATGAAGGCATTATATAATTAATCATTAAAATCTGAAAACCTGTTTTTCGACGTGCCACTGAAAACCATGGGTTCCCAGTGAAAAATGATGCTAAAATTGGTCTAAGCAGTCGTGTGCTAATGCTCGAAACAGAGTCACGGCAGGAGCCATTTTCCTTAGCAAAGAGGCTAACTTTTAGAAATAATGCTATGATACTACACGAGCCTTTTAAGCCAGTATGTATTGTTTTATTCAAAGCATCTCATAATTTGAAGCAGCTGCTGTTTTTCAGTTGACTTGATGGCTTATTCTCCTTCAATAAAAATATTGGATCATCTAAATCTGGTTAGTTCAAAATCCATTTATTTTTGGTCCAGGCACATGCATTTCCAATTAATGAGCTCTGGTCCCACTAGAGACATGTGCTGCCAAGGAGAGGAGGTGAAGCCCAGGTCTATACATCTACAGCAATGGCTGTGGCTACGAGAAGTCGTACAGACAACGTTTTCCCAAATCAATCAGGTGGGACCCAGAGAAGCCAGAACGAAAAGCAGGGGAGCACTGGAGATGGACAAAGGGCTGGCCTGAGGGATGGAGGCTTGGGTTCCAGCTCCATCTTTGTCCCTTCCTTATTTTGTGATCTTGTCACATCAAGTCATCCAACCGCGCTAGGCCTCCTGAGTCTTTTTTTTTTTTTTTAAAGATTTTATTTATCTATTTCACAGAGGGAGAGAGATCACAAGGAGGCAGAGAGGCAGGCAGAGAGAGAGAGAGAGGGGGAAGCAGGCTCCCCGCTGAGCAGGGAGCCCGATGCGGGCCTCGATCCCAGGACCCTGAGATCATGACCTGAGCCGAAAGCAGAGGCTTTAACCCACTGAGCCACCCAGGCGCCCGGGGCCTCCTGAGTCTTGTCTCACTGACAGGGGAAAGATTATAAAAGATGATACATAGGGACCTTCTTTCCACCTCTGAAACCCCATGATTCTAAATAAGTGAGGTTTATTTCCTGAGGTTGCACCAACTACCAGGTACCTCCTCAGTCACAAATGTACAGTAGCAGATACTCTTGCTCCTGCCAATCATGCACAAGCAAAGTAATCGCTGAACTGATGGGGAGACAAGCAGGGCAGAGGGGAAACATCTCACCACCAGTTGCTATGTACCTTAAAAACATTTGTCTTCTCTGTGAACAACTAGTATGTGCTCCCCTCTACCCCCAAAAATTTAAATAAAAGTAACAGAGACTCACCTGAGAAATCTTAGAAAAAGTGTCAAGAACAGTCGTCTGGAAGCCTCTCTAGGTCAAGGTCGTGGAGAGAGGCAGCCTGTGTGGACGGGATCAGAAACGATTCCCTAAAGTCTGGGTTATCCCAATGGGGACCCACAGAGAAGACAGAAAAGCAAAACCCCAGGAAGAAAACAGCAAGTAGGTGCAAGGGTTACAACCTGAAAATAACAGGACATATGCTCCCAGTCAAAGGCAATTTCCGCTAACATCTATATTTACATGAGCCAAGAAAAGGGATGTGGTTTGGAAATCAAAGGGCAGGGAGTGTGGGGGAAACCTCTCCCGAACTCTCCAGCACTGGCACAGAACTCTTTGGGAAGGACCCCACTACCTGCTAAAGGACCGTCCTGTTCTACTGGCCTTTCAATTGAGTTGGCTGGTTTGCCAGCCCTGGATTTTGTGCAGAAATGGGCCTGGATGCTAGCTGTGTTGGTCCTGAAGCCCAAGGACAGGGCTGCGATGAGCTGTTGCCTCGACTGTTGACATTGTTGGCAGTAATTACTTTGCATCACAGATCACTGGGTATTTCTGTGGCCGAGTGGATGCCTCAGTGGCCAGGAGGTGGGGGGAAGGAGAGCCCCAGTCCCTGGTCCCGAGGAGCCTCTGCTGGCTGCACTGACTCCAGAACCTTCCACCTTCAACACGATTCCCCGTTCTCCCTATCCTCCTCCAATGGCTCTGCCGAAAGCCTGACAGGCTGCAGCCTGACATGTAGGCAGTTCTCCATTCAAACACACTTTCTCACTTTCAGATCAAGCTCACGAATAAGCTCCCCACTCTGGAGCCACAAAAACAGTTTTCCAGTGACACAGCACATGAAGCAAAGAAGGAAGGAGCAAAGAGGAAAGGGTAGTTTGCCTAAAACTCTCTCCACACTATCTACTGTTTACCATTCTCATTTCACGCCGAGGAAGCTGTCACCAAGTCTCTGGAAAGACAACCAGTCTGATACCAACCAGGTTTTGGATGCTACCCATCTCAACAAACCAACCAATCAACCAAACAACCAGCCAAAAAAAAAAAACCCCTCCAAAAGTGTACAAAACAATGTACTCTTGGGTCAAAAAAGCATTGCTTCTTTGTAATTGCTACTTTCAAATTAAGTTGTCTGAATCTGACTCCTGACTTGGAGTTCTTAGCTACTGGTAAGAAAGTCGACATGGGTTCGAACTCCAGCTTTGTTACCTGCTAGTGCGTGATCTTGTTATTTAATTTTTTGGCCTCGGTTTTCCAATCAAAAAATGGGTCTAACTATACCTTTGAAGTCGAGTTATTCTCGACTACATGAAATAATATATATTATTGAGACCACATTAGATAACTTTTTCGTGCACATGAACTCATCTCCAAATTGGGATAAATGTATCCAAAGGGACAAAGATAAGCAGATTTATGCACACATGAACCTTTAAAGGGAAACAAACTGATTTAAAAGGACACTGCTTTACCAAATTCCTTTTTAAAAAATGCACAATATTGACCTAATTATTGCAAGGATAAGACAAAATAGTCATCTCAAGTACGTATAATTTCTGCCAAAGCCTTTTCTCAAGGAGTCCTTAAGCTTCACAAAATAGGATTGTATCTGTTACATAAAACTGTAGAAGTTTTAAATGTAACTCATAAAGCTTACAATGACATTTTTTCAAAAAAGTCAAAACTGAGACACAGGGGCTATTTGTAATTTAAAATTTAAAGTGTTTTTCACAAGGAAAAAACAACAAATAATTTTCCTTAGGATGTTGAAGGACACATACTCAGGTCCCCCTCCCACTGTTATCACACCTTGGAATTTTCTACATTTGTCTCAGAAACTAAATGCAAGTCAACATCTTCATGAAAACGCTGAAAATGGTTACAGAACACACACATCAGTGAGCTCTGTACTAGCAGATAATGTTGACACCTTAAATCCTTTTCAAATTATAAGGTTACACAGAAACTAGATCGTAGGGTTTATAGGTGGAAGACAGTCGAACGTAATTTAAATGGCTTTTAAAAAACAGACTATCTCCAATCACAAGAAGTTTCCTCCTAAGCAGTGTGTTGAGAAGTGAAAATTAAAAGCCTGGTATTTTAATTCCTCACTGAATTGAACTGAAATACAGAAGACCTGACTCAGTTGAAGGCAAATGTCCCACAGCATGACAAAAACAGTCTGAAAATTATATTTTGTTATCAAGGTACAGTTCTTACCTTACATCTTCCGTGATCCTTTTTCTTCTAGAAGAAACTTTCTAGACTTGCAGAGACCTTGAAACCACCCATCTCTCGAAGGCTTCCAGCTCTGCCCGTTCTTTATGGTGACTAAATGCAAGTCTTTTTTTTTTTTTTTTTTTTTTTTTAACAGAAGGAAGCTTTTAGTCAAAATATGTGGTTTAAAGGAGCAGTATCCACCCTTGTTAAAACCATTTCACGGACATTCAGAGGTTTTGTTTCTNAAGTTTTTTTTTTTTTTTTTTTTTTTTTTTTTTAACAGAAGGAAGCTTTTAGTCAAAATATGTGGTTTAAAGGAGCAGTATCCACCCTTGTTAAAACCATTTCACGGACATTCAGAGGTTTTGTTTCTACTCTATGAAAGTTAAATCTGAGTAGGAAGGCATTTTTCCTGTCCCGGAAATCAGCATAACTAAAACCAATGCTGAGCTAACGAGAAATGTTTCTTCCATGTGTTCCGTCTGGCAGAAACTGCAAGCCATATCAAGGAAACACGTGATGTTTATAAATACAATATGGCTCATGTTGTCATAACCTCTCAATGACAAAAAAAAAAAAGTGCAAGGAAAAGCAAGCGGCCACATGGCAGGAAAGATGAGATTTGTATCACTTAAAAGCTGCCTATCAGATGTGCATATATTATCCTTTCTTGCTTCTTAGAAAATAAAAAAGTCTAACTGGAAGCAGCTAGGAAGGAAGAACATATCTCCTGTGTTCTGGAGAGCCACTGTATTCAAATGTGTTTTGCCTCGCTAATCACTTCAAAAAGAGTAATTCCTTACCAGTGGTAACGTAAACATCTTTTTGCCTGCCAGAAAAGCATGATATAAAGGGGGCATAATTAGATACATCACTCAAGTGAGTTCTATTGTTTTAATTCAAGCAAATAATAGAACGGAGGCAAGGATTTCACAGAGCCCGGAACTGATGTGGAAACATCCAGATGTCTGTATCCCGACTGATTACGGACTTGTGGATTATTGACTTCGGACCTTCTGCTGGATTCAAAGATTTGTGAGGGCAGTTACCACACTCGCTCACTATTGTATCTTCAGAATCTTGCACAAGAGCCAGAATCAGAGGAGGGGCGCAGGACGTAATGGTTGGGTGAGTGAATCAGTGAACTCTGGAGCTAGGTTAACTGACTAAACCCAATCTACAGGTAAGATTTGTCCTACTGAGTTATAAATACAGCAAAACAAGATCTGTCTCACTCAACTTGGTATCCAGAGGTTAGCTTATTCCTACCACAGGTGAATTTAACTCCTGAGAAGAAATTTTTAAAAAGCACGTTTGTACGTTTTTCGGACAAATCACTTGTTTCAATCTGACCCATGTTATTCTCATCTTAAACCTGAGGGTTACTAACTGCTGCAAAATTATATTGACAGGATGGGGAATTTGTTAGGACAGACGGATATTCTTATTTCTCATTCTGGTCAGGAACTACCACTGAGATAAGCTCGGGAACGTGCTGCAGACTCAAATGTCCCCATTTATGTTTAGAAATCATTGCACCGATCTCCGCAAACAGGGCATCCACTGAAAGTCTGTGATAGGGAAAGTGCGTAAGCGAACCCCTTTTTCATCCAGTTAATGAGAATTTCCTCCTTGTTAGAGGGAAACACAGGGAGCAGGAAGATGAACTGAATGGGAACCCCTGAAGAGCTAAGGATTTATAAAGAACTGAAGGCAGGCAGGAAAATGTCAGTGGGCTAAGGGGGGAAGGGAGACAGGTGAGCTTCTGGGAGGGTTCAGAGAGGCTTGAAAAAGTGAGGAGGTAGGGAAGTCTTGATGAAGATGTTGGCTTTTGAGTTAGGTCTTCACACATGGGTGGCACACAGACACTGATGATGAAGGCAGCGGAGTGGGGAAGGACAGTCGTGACCACCAGAGTGAGCAAGAAGGCCAGTTCTTGGAGTTGGCCTGCCTAGCCCCCAATTCGGTTCTACCACAGAAGAGCTATGTGGGCTTCGAGCAAGTTCCCTAACCTCTCTGACCTTCAGCTTCCACATCTGCCACAGGGCGTAACAAGAATTCCCCTCACACTGGGTTGTTTTGAAAATCAAATAAGAATGAATACAAGTGCAATGCTCAGCACAGGACCCGGCCTGGAGTTGGTATATTTTGAATGTTAGTCATTAACACCACGGTCGCTGGTGGTGGGTCAAGGAGGAGAACCCTGAATGACTGAAAGAGGACTAGCTAGGAGTATTTCCAGAAACTTCCATTTCTATGGGAGTCTCTTCTCTTCCATCTCTTTTTATTTTATTTACTTGAGATAGAGCAAGGGAGCATAAGGAGGTGGAGGGGCAGAGGGGGTGGGAGAAACAGACTCACTGCTGAGCAGGGAGCCATATGTGGGACTTGATCCCCGGACCCTGGGATCATGACCTGAGCTGAAGACAGACGCTTAACTGACTGAGCCACCCAGGTGCCCCCCTTCTCTTTTATATCTGTAGGATTACTTCAACCCTCCCCAAATCCCAAAATCTAAAAGAGCTCTAAGGCATGGCCATTTCAGACATACAACCTAAATGACATCTACTTCTTCTTCTTCTTCCACTTTTTAGGGGGGGTGGGGGTGGAGGGTATCTTTTTAGCCAGGTCAAAAGAGAACAAATGGAGGAAAGTCAAACATAAAAAGAGGCCATGCAACAGACACCTAACAGGGTTAAGAAGTGAAAGAAATTTAAGAAAAGAAAGAAAAAAAAAAGAAAGGATATTTAATGGGTTCTAAAATCTTATCAGGAGCATCATTTCAAAACATGAAAAACTTTAACAAAAATATCAAGGAAGGGAGGCTACAGCTGAATACAGAGAGTCAGAGAGAACTGGGTTCAAATCCAATGTCTGTCATTTACCAGCTGCGTGGGCCTGGGAAAGACTCACTGGCCTCAGCTGCATCATCGATAAAAATGGAGTCAGTATACCTCCTTGGCAGAGTTATTGGCTAATCAGTATGTAAAGTAGTTAACATATTGCCTGCTGTGTAGATACAAAAAAGCTGTTATCTTACAATCCAGAAAAACAATGTTCTAGAGTGAAATACTACTTGCACCCTACCTGACTCCACAGAGAAATGAACAGAATTCACAGACATTATTACCATTTTGCCCCCCTCCCCTCCAAAAGTCACAGTGGAGCATCTGACAAAAAGATGAAAGTAGGCAAATCAAAAAGAGAGGCCAGGAACACAGCCAACACACAAAACACACGCCGCAAATGCCTGTACGTTTGTTGTGGGCGGGCCACACATTTAATTCTAAGCTTTAGAGTAGCAACACAAAGGGGGAAAATGATCACTTTCAAGATTCAAAGTGTCCATAGGACAAAAATAAACCAGGAGAAGCGCAACTATTTCTGGTGATGAGAACAGAGAGGTATTTTTACAGTGGGTTCTCGTCAATGATAGAAAATGCGTTATATAGGAATTGCGGCACTATGGTGAGAGTGGTCTGTGCTTGCTGGGTTTACGTTCACCGTGGGTAAGACGTCGCGGCCAGCTTTGGGAGGAGTACAGAGATGGACATGAGATGGTCTGCGTCTCTGGAGAATTTACAGTCTTGTGGACGAGATGCACAGGCATCTAAACACTAGGACAACGTGCCACATGCCCCTGGACCGGAAAGATGAATTCCGCCAGAGCATTAGGGAAAGCTTTGTCAGCAATGTGGTCTCTAAGTTTTTGTTTTAACATCTCAATATGGAGAGTTTCAGCCATTTGGAAACAGAAGAGAAAGTGATCTGAGACCTCCCATCATCCACCTGTGGCATTTTTCAGCAGTTGACCGATTTTGTTTCAGCTATGTCCGCTTTTTTTGGTTTACTCTGCTGGGGTAATTTTAAGTAAATCCCATTCATCATGCCATTTAGCCTGTAAATACTTAGCATGTCTCGTGTTACAAAACATAACCACCAAGCCATTATTATACCCAACAGAATGACCAGTTATCCCTTAACGTCACCTGATTCCTTTTTTCTTTAAAGGTTTTATTTATTTACTTGAGAGAGAGAGAGAGAGAAAGGGTGGAGAAGGGCAGACGGACAGGGCAGAAAGAACCTGAAGCTGACTCCACACTGAGCACAGAGCCTGATGCGGGGCTCGATACCATGACCCGAGCCGAAACTAAGAGTTGGACGCTTAACCGACTGAGCTACCCAGGTGCCCCAACATCACCTGATTCCTAACACATGTTCAAATTTCTCATAGAGTTTCAGAGATGTCTTTGACAGTTGGTTGTTCCAGTCAGGATCCCAACATGGTGCCCAAGTGGCATTTGGTTGTTATGGTATAGACGTGACCAGGAAACATACAGTGTCTGCCCACTTTTTTTTTTTAGGCCAGTGGTTTATTGATGGAATCAGGCAATTGTCCTGTTGGATGTTAGATGGAAATGATTCTGAAAGGCAGATCCTTGGGGGAGAGGGCACCTGAGATACTCACAGTAAGAACTGTGAGATGGCTCTGCTTGGGTTTTGGGATGGGGATGATACTGTCCATCGGCTGTTCTTTGTGTGGTGGGATGGTGGGCTTATGATGGCTTGGGAAGCAACTGTTGGACTGGGGTAAGGAGAGCTGGGAGCCTGGACAAAGGCTACTGCATGACTGATCGCTCGTGTTGCTAAGAGCCAGGGATCCGGAGCCCACCTACCTGGGTTCAAATCTCAGCTCTACCACTCTCTAGCTGTGTGGTCTTGGGCAAATTCCTTAACATACCTAAGCAACCGTTTTCTGAGCTGTCAATAGGAGGGCGTATACCAACCACTACCTGCCTCAAAATGTTGTCCTGGGGGATTAAATGAGATCACTCATAAGAGTGCTTAGTAAATGCTCAAAAAAGTTAGCTTTCGTGAGAACAGCCATCATGGTGCAGACAATGGCAGAAGGGGCATCAGTAAGAGGCCTTCCCGAATGGCCTGGACCAGCTTGGGTGACCGGGGGATGTATTGAGAAACAGGAGTTAGGCAATCAAATAATCACTGATAACTCACCTTTTTAAATCTCTTCTTCCCCACCCGTCAAAATGCACACACACAGGGCGCCTGGGTGGCTCAGTGGGTTAAGCCTTTGCTTTCGGCTCAGGTCATGATCTCAGTGTCCTGGGATCGAGGCCCACATCAGGCTCCCTGCTTGGTGGGGAGCCTGCTTCCTCCTCTCTCTCTCTGCCTGCCTCTCTGCCTACTTGTGATCTAATCTCTCTGTGTCAAATAAATAAATAAAATCTTTAAAAAAAAAATGCACACACACACACCCCATCAATGTCACTCTACCTTGCCTAACCAGAAAAAGCAAGAAGGAAAAGGACTTCAGAGGAAAAAAAAAAAAAAGATTATGGTGTTTTTGTTCAACGAGATACGATGGAAACATTGGGAGAATATCCATGTGGAGAGAGCCACTCGGAAGTTGAACACTGGGCTCCTGAAGTCTGGAGATGGCAGAGCTGGTGTTACAGTTTCAAGGGTCATCCACGTTGATGTAATGGTTAAGTCAGCAGGAAGATAAAAACCACAAGTGAAAGGACGCAGATTAAGTTAAAAAAAAAAAAGCGAATTCATATGCACACATACACACACACACACACACAGGTGAAGTCTGCCTGAGCACACTGAAGACCATTCAGGGGAAGGAGGAAGAAGACTTAATGAATGTAGCAGGCTGAGATGTGTTTGAACGTAAGCAAGGGATTTAGAAATGGCGGTGTAAATAGAAACCAAGGTTTCTAAGAAGACCATTCATGGGTTTCAAAGGCAGAGCTGAAATAGAAGAGGTCTGGGAGGCAGCGACTGATTTTGGTATTAGGAAGCATTTCAGATGGCAGGCCAGGTCAGCGGAGGGTGTTCTAAATGCAAATCTGGGAGCTGTCCCACATAAGTACAAGTGAAAGACATACAAGAGGTAAAGAACTGAATGATGGGATCAGAAAATCACAGGAAGTCATCTCGAAGTCATCTCACAGGAAGTGTTGGAGGGTGGAAAAGCCCCCAGACTATGAAAAAGCCACTGGGTTTGGTGAACTGGAAGTCCCTGGTGCCCTCTGAGAGCCCCAAATGGAATGGATCCTCTCTGAGCTGTACATTTGTGAGTGACAAGGCCCTGTGGGTGCATACATAATTTTGTAAGAGGGCCTCTTCCATCTGGTGAGCTCAGTCCCTTGGGAACTAAATTTCAAAGCTACTATCTAATTTTGTAAGGAAACAAAAGCCATGTGGTGATTTGCACCCACGTGCAAAGAATCAGGAGCTGGGTGTGCTCTGTTCCAGCAGAGAACCACAAGTCTCTGTCCACAGACGAGCCTCCGAAGTGCTCAGCTAGATGCTAGATGAGAAGCTAGATGCAGGCTTTCTCCACCAGGCATGTATTTGGTACGTGCTCTGGGGCTCCCAACCTCAAAGTTAATACTTTAGTCTAGCAGGCTTCCTGGGTAACACCACTGCTGTCCTCATTAAACTGCTCTGGCGAACCGACCCATGTAGATTCCGAGTCTCCCACTGTCTTTGGTTTCACAGGCTAAGATCTTAAATGCATTGTTTAAGGACAGTGTCGGGGGCCACCGCAGAGTTCCAGTGATGCGGTTTTTGCACCTCTGCTCGATCCAAACAGTGTCTTCCCTGCTAGGCGTGTTTGCGGGTAACAAGTGGGTAGCGGGGCGGGCTGTCCCAGGCAGGCTGCGTCTGGAGGCTGGCAGTTGAAGGCGAATGACATCAGGCGCCGGGCTGCGTCCCTGACTCATGCAAGCAGTTATCATCAAATTCCTTCACGGCCACGCGCACATTGCAAACATACGGAAGGAGGGAGCTCCCCTAAACCCACCATGAGGCTTGGTTTAGTCTACAGCCATTGATCCTTGCTCTGTTCTTTCTGTTCTTCACCATAAGTGATGGGGGAATGCAGCTGGGCTCCAGGCCGGGCTCAGCCAAGCCCCCCTTCCCTTTAATGGGAAGGAAGCTGTATTCATGGAGAGAGAATTCCAACCTCCACAGCCAAAAGGTGAGGCTGAAGGAATTCCATGTCTGTTAGCTTCTGGAATCTGTGACTCAGGGCCAAGTTACAAACTGCAGGCATGATCACACCTCGTCGGTTTTTAAAACCACGTTCTATTTCTTGTGTCTAAGTAGTCTTCTCGGAAACCTAAAAGCATGTCTGGGGGTTGGATGGTGAACATTTGTTGTCTTGTCATCTGGGGACAACAGTTGATTTCCTCACACACAAAAATGCTGCCTGAAGAAGGCTGTGGGCAACACAGAAGGATCGCTAGGGTCTGGTCTAAAAGTAAAAGCAGAACAACTTGACCAAAACCCATAGCGAACATTCTGAATTCTAATAGGCTTTGCCCATATGGTTGATATTTGAGTCTCTTCGTGCTCACTGCTGGTCCTTTTGTAGATACCACATCTGCTTAAGAGTTAAAACAGGTGTCCTCTCCAGCCATAAACAAGATTTTCAGAGGCGATTCTGGGGCCCCTGTGTGGGCTCTACGGAACAGACACAGATCTCTGAGCACCATGAAACTCCAGTTCGAAGGCTAGACAGATCAAAAAAATTAAAGATATCCAGGGGGAACAAAGACTCTTAAGAATGTCACTGAGAAGGAATAACGAAATAATAAAAAGCAAGGGTCCTGTAACACTCAGTCCGTGTTTCACGATCAGCATGACTCAGTCTTCACGTGGTGCTGGTTTACATTTAAAGTGTAACTAGCTAAAAATAAGCCTCAAAATCCTAGATTTTCTGAAGTGGCAACACAGACTTCGCTTCAAATCACACATCATTTCTCTCTCTCTCTCACACACACACACACACATACACACACAACACACACAAATCAGCAGTTGAAGATGTAAGAGGCCTTTTCCTCCCAAAATGTGGGCTCTGATCCCACAACGTCATCACTCATATTCCAGTCCAGAATTCCCTAGAAATTCTTCCAGCACTTTCTATTGGACCTCCTAGCCTCTTGGTCCTAAACTCATACACTGTGTGGGGTACACAGAACAATGGTTCCCCAAAGATGTCTGCTTCCTAATCTGCCCAACCTCTAACTACACAGGAAGGGGGATTAAGGGTGCTAATCACTTGACCTTAAGATAAGGAGATTATTCTGGGGCACTGGGTGGGCCCACTGTAATCACAAATGTCCTTAAATGTGGAAGAGGGAGGGTTAGAGATGTGGTAATGGAAACTGGATTAGAGAAATGCTATTTGGTTGAGTCTGAAGATGGAAAGAGGGGGCTGCAAGCTGAGGAATATGCGTGATCTCTAGAATATTCCCTCTAGAGCTTCCAGAAAGGAAAGCTGATGTCCCACCAATGACCCCTTGAGATGACAGCCCACTGAGGACCGTGTGGGACTTCTGACCTCTAGAACCATAAGATAGTAAATCTATGTCATTTTAAGCCTGGAAAAGAGTATTAATTTGTTACAGCAGCAATAGCAAACTGATACATTCTGTCCAGGAAGCAGAGACAACCTCACTTCGGGATTGCAAGCACAATGCTAGGATAGGCAATGCCGGGGCCTCTTCGGCAAGAAGACCTATTCATTTACTTTCTCCCTAGTTCAACTCCAGCACCCAGCAGACTGCTAGTCCTCAGAAAGGATGGTGTAAAATGCTGCAGCATCTTCTAAATTTGTGTGTGTGGTTGGGAGGAGGTACAGCTGGAGGGGAACGTAGCACTATTGTTAGAAACTCAGTCCCTTTTTCGGTGAACCTGCCTTAATATGATTTTAAAATCTGTGTTTTCGGTTTCCCTGTTCTCTTCTCTTCAAAACATCGCTGGGTGCTTTGAATGTTTGGATAATCTTCAGAGATGATCTAAATCTAGAGAATTTCAGCTCCCACATCATGCAGACTTTTGGACTGTGCCTTCGACGGGATTCTGATAAGGTTTGATGATATTTAATACAGTACGGCAGCAAACAGTCATGAATCAGAAGGTGAATAATTGAATTAGAATGCTAGGGCTTGCTTGGAATACCTGATGTAAAACTATTAAGAGATTCTACATGGAACTGTACATGGGGTTTTTTTTGTTGTTGTTGTTTGTAAGTTAGTTTTGTTTTAATTAGAGAAAAATTAGCAAGAGATCCTCTGAGCAAGTTAATGTATATGGACCAAAGATGCTTTCAGGCAAAGACTTCCAGGATCCCCTTGGAGTGAGGACACAACTCAACTCCATGGGTCCACCCATGGAGTTAAATGAGGATGATAAATGAGGAGATAAATGAGGATGCGTCAGGCCCTATTTCAATCCCTTTGCCCCAAATGTCCGGGAAATCTAATTTATTTACCAAGGCACAAATCATGAGTCATCAGACAAGATGAGAGGTGAGAAGCCTTGAAACCCGGGGGGTGGGGTGTGACTCCATCAGGAGACCGTGCCAGAGAAAGGGATGGCCTGACCTATTGAATAAAATTAAAAATAGAACGGGAACACTTACCCTCATGTCTCCATTCACAGTTTTCGGTGTGTGGTTGAATGCATGTGCGGGGTCCTTGTTGTACACTTTGAGGAGCGATCTGTCCTGAATGTTTCTGGAATCAAAAACATCAATGACTATAGCAGATGAAAGGAGCCTCACTTTGGCCATTTCTTTTGCCTGCCCTACACAATCAGGTTGCAAGACACAAACAGACAATCCCGCTGTTGTCTATAGTCAACCGGACAAAAAGTCCTTTCACCATACAACAGGCAAAAATAAATAAGGAAAAGGGGAAAAGCGACTCCAGCTTTTCTTTACCATTTCTGCTCCTCGGGAAAGTATTCGTCTTTCCCTGCATCTTCCGCCCACAAATACCGGTGAGCGTGGACCTTCTTTCAAGAGCTGAGCAAGGAAAGTTAACACTTTCAGGGACAATAAAGCTCCAAAACTTAACACCACGTTCAAAGAGATTTGGTTAATATTTAAATATTTAATCGTTTACTTTGCTCAAACACCTGGCTTTCTGCTTATCTCACGAATGCACACAAAGGAAAATGGTTTTTCCTTCAAACACTTTCGGCAAGGAACAGAAAATGTTATTTGCAGTCCGGCGGGAGGGGGTGAAGTACCACCAAGATCAAAACTAGTATCTTTACAATGCCTTTTCTTCCTTCCACAGGGGCTATTAAAAATACTCGTCTACGTATAAGAGAACTGAGAAGATGTGCAGAGTGTTTAGAAGGAATAGCAGCAGATCGAATCTTCTGCTTGTCTCTTTCTCCTTCTGAGCCCAGCATTCAGAGCCCGGAAGTCAGTGATACCGCAGCCAAGGACAGAAGTCCCACATCTTGCTGAGAGCCTACCTTAAAATTATTTAAGAGCACAGGAATGTCTACGAAGTCCTTCTCCCTCCACATTCAGCTTTCATCGGCAGAAGGGCCACCCAAGGCACTCTCAGCCCCGTCTACACTGCGTCCTTCCGAGGCCGGCGCGCTGAGCTCGGGGACATGTGTGCAGGGAGATGCATTCCTTTCCTCCAGGTGCAGCAGCCCCACGTTCTGGGGGCTGATTGCAATCTCTGGGATTACTGGGTTATGTTTTCTTTTAAATGGAGTGGAGGATTCTTGGACTGGTCTTGCTTCCCTCCTTTAAATATCTGTCAGTAATTGCTTTGAAGCAATGACTAGCCCAAGCTTGCAAGGCTGCTCCAGACTTCAAGTAGCTCGTTACGAGCCGGCGTAAGGGGGAGCAGGCAGGCCTTGTTATCTCACAGGGGCGAGGTTACTATGAAGGCAAGAGCTCACAGAAGGTGAGGACATGCGGGGTTCCTTTAGTGAATTCCGGCTGTGGCTTTGGGGAGGGGGTTGGAGTCACAAGTGACAATACGAAGAAACTGAAAACCTTACATGAGCCATGAAAAAACTTAAGTGTGATTCTAAAGGTATTTAAAATACATGAGGTTGCTTTATGATTAATTTAGAAACATGCTCATCCGAGATGAACCAACAGTAAAGGCCCAGATTGCATTCACCATGGCAACATTTACAACACAGAATTTCAACCTGAACGCTCCACAGCATTTCCCTAAGGAAAATATGAAGAATGCAAACCAGTGATGAAATAGTTAAACGTTTAACCAAAACACTCTCACTTCAGAAGCACTGGATATGAAAGGAAATTTGTCTCTGGGCTCAGAAGATTAAGCCGTTGTCTTCAGTGATAGTCTACATGGTACATTTTGGGATGGGGAGAGAGAGAATCTATATGATGTTGTTGGTGAGAATTTATTGTACCAATCAAAATATAATTGAGGCATTTTATGCATATATAAGCAGAGAGGAGAATTCTTTGGAAAAGACACACATAGAATCACCTAGCATAAACATTTATATTTACCATCAAATAAAACACTTTAACCACTTACATAGTTTTAGATCCATTTTTATCGGTAAATCAAAATACTGAAAAGTAAAATTATAGACAAACTTATAAATCAATGACTTTCCCCTAAACATTTTAAGTTAGATTTTAAAAAATGACTTTCACAACTTTTAACACAGTAACTGAAAAATACTAATGTTGAAAGAAAGGATCCTGTCTTCTCTGAACCACTATTTTCATCTGTTTTATCAACGGGCTTTGCATCAAGGAGAATCATCTGGGTTCGAAAGTTGGGCGGGGGGTGGGGGGGAACCTTTCCCCTTTGTCCTTCCTCCCATTGCTCTCTCTGCAACTTCCTCATGACACTCCAGAAGAACGCATGAATGGAGCCCTAGCAGTAACGCTCTGAGGTTTGGGAAAGGCTCCGGAAAATGACGACTCTTTGCAATTTAAAAATGCTTGCATGGGCTGCATGACAGTGGGGCCCAATTGTTCCTAATAACCTCATCAGGCTTGAGCTCCAAAATCAAAAACGGCTTGATGTCGTTTCATACATATTTATTATTACTATTTCTCTCCGGTCCTCTAACTGCAAAGCATGGAAAGTCAAGAAAATAGCTGTAAAACAACATGCCTGTGTGAAAACACTATCTGGGACTGGATGACCGCAAACATACTCTTTAGATACAACGTGATGACTCCATGTTTAAGGTTATGCTCCGTAAATCCAATTTTTTTTTTCTTAGCGACAGGCCGATTAATAATTTATTTCAAAAAACAGACATGAATTTTCTGTTACCCATGAATATTTAAACACGCTTTTTAAGGGTACCAAGGTGATGCAACAGACGTAGCACCTATACCTTAGGGCCTGTGCCAAACTATGAAAGCCCTGAATTACCCATACACCTTGGCACACGCCTAAATATGTCATTTGTGATCATTGTTAGATAGTTAGCAGTTCACATGTGTTATGCACTAAAGGCACACTGTTAAAAAGTGGTTTCTATTAATTCCATAATGAAGAAACAGGGCATCCTGGTCTCCCTATGGGGAAGGGACCCAAAAATCCAAGTTGTGGACTAGATCAGTTGGATAGGGAACATTCTGAGGGAATAAAAAAAAACTCTTCACAAAGGATGTGGACAGTCAGGTCTGGGGCTGCGCTTGGCAATGAAGTGGCTGTGTGATCTTGAGTAAGTCCCTTAACTTTTATGCATCCAAGTTTCTGGTCCCATAAAATGAAAGGGCTCAATTAGTCACTCAATAATTTTTTAAGTTCTAAAATGTCTAGAAGCTATACTAGGCGACTCCTTGTTTGTGCTAATTCAAGTCTGGTTTGGCAGGCTGTTTGGCTGGGAGAGATCAGATGGGTCCCTTCTGTTCTAGACACAACACCATCATGGTGGATACAGATGCTTTTATTTCTGTGCCCCCTACAGTAGCATGAGTCTTCTTAGCTCACGTGAGGATACACGCTCCTAGGGGCCCTGGAGGAAGCGCACCTGGAAAGTGAGACTTTTTTTGGTAGGGCCAGCTATATAAGAAAAACATGGAGAAGGAGAATGGTTCTCTGACTCTTCTCTTATGGACAACAGCCCAGGGTTCCCTGCTTCTACTCCAACCTTTTGGAGTAAATAATGGCCCAGTGGGATCACTACCTAACATGTTCGCAATCTCTGTGAGGGAAAAAGCACTTGAGAAGGAGCTGGGTAAGTTCCAGTCAAAAGCATGGCCTTATGATGTTGATAGAGTCTCTCCACCACCTTCTGGGACTTGGCTTCCCCAACTCTTAAACAGTGGATTGGTTACTTCTTACAGTCTTCCCAGAGTTAACAGACAAAGAGCTATGTGCGAGAAGTCTGTCCTCATCTTTGTAAATCAGACCTTGTAAATGGATTATAGAAAAACAGATGGTGAATTCACAGCTGGGTGAGTGAAGCCTGCCGATCAGGATAATAGCTGTGCTTCCTTCACAGGGACGTGGAGAGGAGGACCCAGTATATACTGCAGCAGTGCTAGATGGAGTATGGTGGACATACACACGTGACATAACTACCTACCTTACATCATTTAGTTCATAATAGACGTTTCTGCTTTCATCTTTGATGTAAATGGCGACACTGGGCGATTCTAGCATTTTCATGGTGAGCTGCTGTGGAAAGGCACTTACGAAGAGAGCACGGATTGTGTCTGCACTTGTGATTTCATTCGGCATCCTGAGCTGCTTGGTTTCATCTCCATACTGGAGATAGAGAACCCCTGCACGCAAAACCAACATAGTTATAAGTCCCAGATCAAGACTCACGCAACACGCGGCAAAAGCTTAGCCATTTCTGTCCTACCACAGGCAGCAATGGTCAGGACAAGCTTGGAAAGCATGTAACAAGAGATGTTTGTTTGGAATTTCCAAGGAATGCACCTTCTGGTTGTCACGTGAATACTTACTTTTATTCTTTGGAGTCAGAGCAGGTGTTAGACTAATTTCCAACTATTTTAAAATCAAAAGGACAAGAATCCTAACCTCTGGTAGCCTAAAGCAAAAGACAATACTTTATTCCCTTGAAATGTATATTTAGGAATTTGACCCTATATGGTGATTTTGCCCATGTTTTTCATTAACTAACAACACTATCATTATAGTGAAGGGTAAGCTGTATAGCTTAAGTCGTTATGGTCCATTCTGAGACATTTTGAGTGGAAAGACTACAATATTTCTGTGGCTCTAATACATATTTATTGAATGTTTATACTAAATGAAACTATCTACAAGAAAATAATCTGGCACCCCGATGTTTCAGAAAGAAAATGGAACAAGTCAGTTACATAGAAGAAAACAGAAGCATAAGGTCATAGAATTTTAGAGTTCCGGGGGGTATATGGCTTCCAATGAACCAAACCTCTCAGTATATCTATGCTCCTGGGGGAGTGTAGTCCCTCCCCACATTGACTCTGGGCTTGGCCACGTGACTTGTTTTGACCAATGAAAACAAGTAAGATGCAAAATGGAGGCTTGATAAGTGCTTGCACACTAGACCTTGTCCTCTTGATGTGTGGTCTTGGATGCTCCCTCAAAGAACCAAGCTTCTGTGAGTCCAACTGAGCCACATGAGGAGGCCACATGAAGAAGAAGAAAAGCCCTGACTGAAGGCCCACACTAAGCATCCATTCTATACACCACTGGCCAGTCATGTGGGTGACCCACCTTGGGAGGAGAACCCCCAGCTCAGGTGACCTGCCCCAGCTGCCACCACATGGAACCAAAATGTGATGCCCCCTTCCAAGCCCTGCCCAAATTATAGAATAAAGCAAGTAACTGTTGATTTAAATTCACTATGTTTACAGTCATTTGTTATTTAAAAATGCATAACTGAAACAGGGTATCAAAGATCCTGACATTTAATTTGAATCCACTTCTTGTGAGAATCTTCTGAAGACAGACTAATACCACTATAGTAAGCTGTGGCAAGGAAACTCAAAAAAAGTACAGACTATGACTTCTGGTTACAGTAAGGCAATTTATGTAATAGATTTGTCTCTATCTCCTCCTGAAAATCCTTTAAAGTGACAATGAAGAATAAAAAAGCACAGATCAAAGAATTAAGGGAATGAGAGAGGAAACAGTACCAGACAAGAAAATGCCCACACATGAGTCTTCAAGGGGAGAACTCCAGATAAAACATGCAGGGCTAGGGAAGCTCCAGAAGCAAGGGGCACCAGATCCCTCTGAGGGGAGGAAGGCAGACTGAGTGGAAAGCATTAGGCCTGACTGAACTTTGTTTTCTTTCTAATGGTGCTGCAACCTGTCCAACGCTTGCTTTCTATCCCACTCAGCCAACTGACTCCCCACATCCACAGAAGAAGACCGAAGAAGCAGAATCAAACATTGGATTCTGGCTCACCAGGCACAGGGGAGGGTGGGTGAGATGCCTTCTCACAGAATGTTTGCAAAGACGTGACCCTCAGTCAAGAAACTGAACCCCTCTAAGAAAGCTGACTGGCCTGTGAGAAAAGACCAATAGATTTTTGAGGGTAATGCTCAAGTTCTGTTTGATCCTCATTGTGAAGTGGCCCAACCCATATATGAAAGCTTCCAGTCAGTATGACCACGTCTCACTCACACATTTGCAGGCTACCCAGAATTAAGAGACGTTTCATACAAGCCACTAACATGAGACACCACAATAAACAGAAAACAGAAACTCAGAAATGATGAGTCCAAGAAAAGGGGAACATTTGGAGAGCAAGACACACTCTGGGAATCATGAGAGCAGGAATTAAAAATTCAGGAAGGAAGAGGGGTGCCTGGCTGGCTCAGTCGGTAGAGCATGTGACTCTTGATTGTGGGGTTGGTATAGAGTTCACTTAATTAAAAAAAAAATCAGGGAGGAAGAAAAAGCTGACGAAATCTCAGAAAGTGGAGCAAAAAGATTAAGGGATAGGAGAGAGTAAAAAATAATAAGAAAAACAGAGAATTATTTCAGAGCATCCCAAGTATTACTAATGGGAATTTGGGTAAAAGAGATCAGGAAAAACAGAAGACTTACAAAAAGCATTGTAAAAAATTTCCCCCCAAACTGAAGGGGCTGAGATCAGAGACTGAAAAAGTTTACAAAACGCACAACCTAATCAGGCTGGGACATTCCAGATGGCAGTGGGGAGAACAGAAGGTCCTACAAACTCCCAGTGGGTTGGGGAGAAAAGGAGCAGGAGTCAGAAAGTCCTGAGGTTTCTCAACAGCAACTCAGAAATCAGAAGACAATACAGAAATAGCTTCAAAAATCCAGAGGGCAGTATTTCTGATCTAGATCTATACCCATCCAGATCATCCTTCAGGTATTTATGAAAGTCGACTTCTCAGTGAGGCCTTCCCTCACCACCTTTGCCAAAATTTCAGCACCCATGTGTAAGCCTGATGATTCACAGACCTGTACCCCTGGGGCAAATAATAAAAAAAAAAAAAAGAAAAAAATTTTTAACACCCATTCTTCCAAATACCTCAAACCCCTCACTCTTGTTTCATTTTTATTCCTCAGCACTTTTCACATATACTATATTCATATTTTAACTCTTGCTATTGTTTACCATCACTTCCTTCCTCTAGACTGTAAGCTTCGTGAGGTCAGGGATTTTTTTTTTAATGTGTTGTTGTTGTTGTTGTTGTTGACGACCTCAGTACCCTCAGTACCCATAGATACTACTTGTTACATAGCAGGTTCTCAATAAATGTTTGTTGAATGAATGAAAGAATGAATGATTTATCAGTCAGCCAACAGGAGTGTTCACTTGGGGTCTATCCACAAGAGTTTTTGCTACATGAAACAGCCTACTGACCTGTTCCAGATCTGTATACATATTAGAAATATTTTCTGAAGTGGCTGTTTCCTTGATTGGAGGAGTCCTTTTGCACTGAGCATAAGCAGAGGAAATTTTGATCCTCAGCTTCTTCAGGGAGCTACTTTTTCAAAATATTCATGCTGTTACACATTCCATAGAGTCCAGAAAAATCCTTTCAAGTCTGTCTGAACACAGATCTTGCAATTTTTCACCCCAAACGGGAGATGCGGTACTGTCCCATGTGATCCATGATGCCACAGCTAAAGGATAAAACCACTCTTGAGGTCTGGGCCCCGACCATGCCTGGGTGAGGCCCTGGCCGATGCGCCACTTACGGCCTCCCTACAGTCAAACATCACAGCCTCATTCACCCAAAGGGCCTGGTTTTCATTCCTACATCTGCATTCTGTACATGTGTGTGCTTGAAATAGAATTTGTAGGCTCTGAGTGAAAAAAAAATGGGCCCAAATTATGGTTACCTCAGGCTCTGGCTGTGCGGCCGCCAGCTGGGTACACAAGTCCAGTTATAGATCGTGAAAATCCGGAGAAGATGGGAAAAACGCCTTTACAAATAGATTACAGTCTTTTTGCACTTGATTGTTTGCTTCTTCAATTCAGGAGAGGTATTTAGAAACACTTAAACTCAGAAGAAAATCTCTTAATGTATGATGGCGGTTTACTGGCACAGTGTTGAGACTCAGTACGCTCTGGCATCCTTTCCTAGCTCAGAGTGGGGCGGCCTGCTCAGGATTACAGGGGAGGTCTGAAGCCCTCTGGATCAGAAACTCCCTTTTTATGAAGAAAGGAAGAGGACAGGGAAATGGATTTATAGGACGTCTGCTGTGTGTCAGAAGTGGTATGCACAGGGTTCACTTAATCATCACCGCATCTTCTCAGGACGGTATTAAGACCCATTTCACAGAGAGGGAAAACAAAGCTCAGAAGGTTCAAGTAACTTGCCTAAAGTAAAAGCTAGTAAATGGCTAACTCACTCATATATCCCATTCTGTCCATCCACAGACCTGAGGATCTCTCCCTCGAAGCCTGTGGCCTCTGAAATCCTGCCCTGAGCCACACCCATCTCCTCCAACCTCCCTTCTGGACGCTCTTAGCTGTCCTCACACTTTTCGCCCGACCCTCTGCTTGAAGATGTTGAAGCGTGACAGGGGCAGTTCGGAAAAAAGATTCCCGACTTTAAGTCAACCTAAATGTGGACACGTGGTTAGAAACAATCCACGTGCCGAGGCGGGCTGCGGAAGGCAAAGGACTCTGGAAGCAAGAGAGTGTTGAACCTCAGGACACCTGAAGCCCCTCTGAGAAGCCAGAATATTCAAGAATTCTTCCACCTCAATGGCACTGCAGAGGCAATGTGCATTTTTCACCAAGAACCCTAGGTCACATTTTACCAAAAAAAGTACACTTGGAAGGTCATGTTTGTGCGACACAGCCTCAGAATCAGTTCCAGAACGTGGGACATCCTCTCAAATATTCTTTACCTTGACATGGTATGCAAGGATTTTCACACTGTCACCTGGCTTGGACAGAAAGTCTGTGTGTCCATTTCCCCCATTCTTATGTTAAAATCCTAATCCCCGCCCCCCGCACTGGTTTTTGGAGGTGGGGCCTCTGGAAGGTAATTCAGTCATGAGGGTGGAGCACCCCATGGGATTAGCGCCCTTCTAAGAAGACAGTTTGTTTTCTCTCTCCGCTCTCCACAGTGTGGGGTTACAAAGACCACCACCTGCAAACCATGAAGTCAGCCCTCCCCAGACACCAGATTTGCTGGTGCCTCGGTCTTGAACTTCCCAGCCTTTGGAACTGTGAGAAACAAACGGTTTTAAGATACTCAGTCTATGGCGGGGCACCTGGGTGGCTCAGTCAGTTAGGTGTCCGACTCCTGATTTTGGCTCAGGTCACGATCTTAGGTTCCTGAGATCCAGCCCCAGCTGGGCTCTGCGTTCAGTGGGGAGTCAGCGTCTCTCCCCCTCTGCCCCTATCCCCACACACATGCATGTGTGCTTGTTCTCTCTCTTAAAAATAAATAAATAAACCTTACAAAAAAAAAGGAAAAAAAGATACTCAGTCTATGGTAATTTGTTCTAGCAGCCTGAATGGGCAGACCTGTCTCCTATTCTTGCCTTATCCCAAACCATGCCACACTCCCAGGGCACTAGAGAAATCCTTCTCTTCCGGAAATCCTTCCGGAAATCCTGCTCTCCTGTGAACTTAGCAGGCACATATATCTGCTGCATGCTGTGTCATCATCACCTTGGGTGATCCCCCGCCAGTTTGCGTGGCACACACACAACCTCCTCTGAGCGACTTTCCCCCACCACTCCTCTATCATTTCTCCACTAAGAACTGAGGAATTAGTTTTTCTTACATAAGTGTTCACACTGTATTTTACTGAAATTCCAAGCATAGTTTTTAACTACGTAATATGGTTAGCTGTATTCATTAGATGGAACTACAGTAGTACAATGTTAGGAACAAAACAAACGCTCATGTGTCTTTTAGCTGAAAAGCATTCAATTCTCTCTGTAATGTGGCCAAGTTAACATGTATGCTTGCCTTCTGCAATCTCCTCTAAATGGCATTTTCCACAGGCAGATGATGCAGACAATTCCAAATGACCTGAATTTCTCAGTTTCCCCAAATCCAATTTAAGATTATGCAGATCAATATTTGCATTACAACTACTGTGAAAGGTTAACGCCTTAAAAATATTAAAAGCTCTTATATAGTACCTTCTGGTAGGAAACTCACTCTTCAACTTAATAAGAAAAACATAAATATTAAAATATTATTAAGATAGATTTTTATGCTTATAAATTGGCACAGGTTTTTACAATATAATAAACAATGCTGACAAGGGTCAGGAAAACGAATTTTTTCACATAACACTGTTGGGAAAATAAAATGACACCACTTCTGTGAAGGGTTCGTTGTTACTATATATCAAAAGCCACCCAAATTATATATATGACTTGGGCCAGTAATTCCACTTCTACACATTTGTGCACAAAGATATAGTGATGAGGATGATCAATAAGACATCATCTCTAAGAACAGTATAGGGAAATCCCAACATTAGGGGATTCATTTAATAAAAAAATCAATTCACTTAAGAAATCTATTCATTGAACACTACACTGTTATTAAAAGGAATTCTAGAAGAATATGAGAAGAAACTTTATATTTTTCTAAGTGATAAAATGTACTATAAAACAGAAAGGAACTTTATTTGTAAGTCCATGAATTCCCATGATGCCTGTGACGGATCCAGGTTTTCTATGGTCTGAAGTTTATACAGTTTTGAGGGACCTCTTCAAGAACAACAGTACAAGTCAGAGACATAAAACTCAGTTTGAAAGTTAATTGTTTACTTATAGGGGCTGAACCTTGGTTCATCAGGCTCACGGTAAGTCTACCTATCTGACGACCTTACACCAAAATGACAAGACTGATTGTCTCTGGGTGGTAAGCTCATGGTTGATAATGTTCACTATGATTTTCTCTATCTTCTATTCTACGTTTTCTAAAGTAAGTATGCTTTGATTTGATCATTTGAAAAGATAACCCCCATGGATCTAAAGAGAGTGGCCAGTTAGGAATTTTACTCAGTAAACTAATTTTTTTTAGGCCAAAAGAGATGGCCCACAGGAGGCTGCTCCTACAAAAACTTCCAGGGGAGTTGTAGAATGTAAGTTGGCTTCTGAAATGGGAAAGACACTGGTATTGAATATAAACAAAAGATTCCAGTATAGGTAACATATTGGTGTACCCTTAAGAGACTGAATTCAAGAGTCTTTGGATTTAAGACAAAATGAATTGAGGGGGACCTGCAGGGATACCCTCATTCATTCACTACATAAGCCTCTATGGTGTGCCAGGTCCTATACCAGGAAAGGGAGGTACAACCCTCTGGTCACCCTCTGTGTTCTAACCCCCACCCCCGCCCACCGGCAGTTCCATAAACAACGCTGTTCTTTAGAAGTCAGCAATTCAGACCTCGCACCAGCGGACATTCTCTTTCAGACACAGCAGCGATTTCAAGACCAGTCTGCGTGTGTTTCTTGAAAAGCTCGAGCATGCCCTCAGATGTCAGTAACTTTTTCCATCCCGGAGAAGACCCATGCTGCTATGTCCCTTCCTATGGATTAGCTTTCCAAGGAGGTGACAAAGCAGGATGGAGACAGTTGCCTTGTGAGGACGGACAAGATAACTGAAAATTTATTCTCTATAGCATGTTTGGATGCTCATTCTTTTTAGAATAACTTGACTCCCAGATTTCAGTGTCTTTGTTTTGAGAAAACACCAAATCTTTGTGTCGGGTTCTGAAAATGATTGTACCAATCAAATCTTTTATTCCACCCAAATAGCTGATATTTATTTAGTTATTTATTTAAAGATTTTATTTATTTATTTGATAGAGAGAGAGAGATCACAAGCAGGCAGAGAGACAGGCAGAGAGAGAGAGAGAGGAGGAAGCAGGCTTCCTGCTGAGCAGAGAGCTCAATGTGGGGCTTGATCCCAGGACCCTGAGATAAGACCCGAGCCGAAGGCAGAGGCTTTAACCCACTGAGCCACCCAGGCACCCCAATACCTGATATTTAAAGGCAGTGTGAAACTTTGTTAAGTCTTTAGCTAATTTATCTCCTAATAGTTATACTTGAGGAACTATGGAGACCATCTCGGAGTCCCTAACAGAGAATCCTGATGAAAGGCTGAAAATTTCTAGGCAAATAAATAGAAATTTTATGCCAAATTCAGGTTTAGAATGTGCTCTAAAAACTCCTAATTACGGACCCACCTGTTTTAGCATCATGGAAAAACATATTAGAACAACACGTTCGTTCCAAGTTGAATATGGTAGAGTCTTGCCCCTTCAACAACCTGACAGCTGTCACTGGACAGAGTTCTGCTTGGAGGTACTTCTTCTCCACACAAAATCTTAGTAATGGCACCATTAGTGCTTAACCCCTCCACTCTGTTTTGTTCCAGATGAACTGATACAGCTGGGACTCAAATGAAATGGTATTACCATTGAAGGAGCATCCCAAAGTATTTCTCTAAAAAAAATGCCTTGAAACATCTGTTGATGACTTCTGGAATTCAAACTGTGTTAAAGTCATGAATGTGTCCAATGCTGATTCCTAGTACTGGGGCCATATTCATTCCCAGGGATCTTACTGTCCTTGTCCATGGATAGTGTCTATGAAGAAGCTATAATGCAAAGTCACTAAAGAACTAGCAGCAATATCAGTGGAGTCAATCATTTAATCTTAAAGGTTACTCAGCAATGAAGGTAGAAAGTGTACGAAAACACCATGAGAAACACTGTAATTAAACTGAGTATGGGTACTGTACAACTGGAACTGAATTCTCTCTTACATTTAAGGTGAGCTGTCAGTTAAATTAAACATCATGATGTCCATTCATTTTATAAGCTAGTATTAATCTGAATAATAGGGGCTTCTGGGTGGCTCAGTCATTAAGCATCTGCCTTTGGCTCAGGTCATGATCCCAGGGTCCTGGGATTGAGTCCCGCATCGGGCTCCCTGCTCTGAGGGAAAGCCTGCTTCTCCCTCTCCCACTCCCCCTGCTGGTGTTCTCTCTTTCGCCGTATCTCTGTCAGAAAAATAAATAAAATCTTTAAAAACAAAAACAAAACCTTAAAAAAAAATCTGAATAGGAAAGTAGTAAGAGGAAAAACTTTAAGTTTAAATGCAAAGCCCTAAATAAAATATTAGCAAAACCAGCCTAGTGATGTATGAAAAACTACATCACGACCAAGAAAAATTTATCTCAGGAATATAAGGACTATACAGTCTAGTCCTAATGTAGTCTGCAATAAGAAGTAAGCAAAGGGGCCCCTGGGTGGTTCAGTAAGTTAAGCACCCAACTCTTGATTTCTGCTCAGGTCATGATCTCAGGGTTGTGGGATCCAGCCCTGAGTCAGGCCCTCTGCTGAGCATAAGACTCTCTCTCTCCATCTGCTTTCCTCCCCCTACTCGCACTCTCTAACATGAAAGAAAGAAAGAAAGGAAGAAAGAAAGAAAGAAAGAAAGAAAGAAAGAAAGAAAGAAAGAAAGAAGTAAAGAGAAACTATATATGATAATCTTGACTGTGTCAAAAAAAATGTTAAGAAAAGTCCCAAAACACATTCATAATTTTAAAAAAATTAAGAATTAAAGAGAAATTTCTTAACTTGATGAAAGGTAGCCAACCAAAAACCTCATATAAGGGTAATGTTTAATGATGAAACATCAGAAGCATTCCCTTTAAAATTAGATTTTTTGCGGGGGGGGGCACCTCGCTGGCTCACTTGGTAGAGCATGAGACTCTTGAACTCACGGTTATAAGTCTGAGCCCCATGTTGGGTATAGAAATTACTTAAAAATAAAACCTCTAAACTCAGATTTTTTGCTATCACTGCATCTGAAGACAGTCTGACTAGCACCATTAATACCAGAAAAAGAAAGAAAAGGCATATGGATTAGAAGGGATAACCAAAACTGTGATTACTTTCAGGTGATCTAACAGAATCCGTGAAAACCTGCAGATACTATTAGAACCAATAAGGATTCAATATGACTGAACGATGTAAGATCAATATACAGAATCAACAGCAACCCCAAATACTAGAAAAAATACTAGAAAAAATTACAGAATGCAGTTTAATAAAAATATAGAGCAACAATATGGGAATTTTGAAAAGCAACAGTAAGAGGGAATACTTGCTCTATACCAACTATCAACACTGTTAACACTGTGGTTTGGGCACAGGGCTAGAAAAACAGAACTATGTGAACAAAAGAGCCTAGCCAAAGACCCAGATTTTATAAAAGCTTGATATATGACAGAAGTACAAATCCATGGCTAGTACAAATCTATGCAGAAGTTGCTGTTTATTTTTATTTATTTTTTAAGATTTTATTTATTTATTTGACACAGAGGGAGAGAGTGAGCACACAAGCAGGGGGAGCAGCAGAGGGAGAGGGAGAAGCAGGCTCCCCATTGAGCAGAGAGCCCGATGCGGGGCTCGCTTCCAGGACCCTGGGATCATGACCCAAAACAATGGCAGCCACTTAACTGACTGAGCCACTCAGGAGCCCCGAAATTACTGTTTAATAAATAGTATCAGGAAGACTGGTTCTCCGAATGGAAAAAGTAAAAAACCAAAACAAAACATAAAAAACAAAAACTTTTCCTTACACCACAAGTAAGATAAATTCCGGATGGACTAAAGACCTGGATGTGCGAAGTTAAAACTACGACATTTGAAAAACAAAACAAAACAAAACAAAACATGGTGCTGTCTCCCAGCACATCAGTATGGGGACTTTTTACAAGAAACAAAAACCAAAAGCCATAGAGAAAAAATACTGCTTAATGACATTACATTAAAACGAGTATTTTTACTGTAAAAGACATTATCAACAAAATAAAGACAAACGGCAGTCTAGGAGAAGTCATTTACAACTCACACACTCTACCAAGGATCAGTATTCAGAATAATTAAAGAACCTTAAAGTCAATAAGAAAATAGAAAATGAAATGGGCAATAATAGATCTCCAAAACTGGACATAGAAAGGCAACTCACAGAGGAAGAAGCACCAGCAGCAGGTAAACATAAAAAAGTGCCCAGCCTCCCTATTTATTATTGAAATAAAAATGGAAACAATGACATACCCAACCCAGAGGCAAAAGTCATAAACCCAATAACCCCAAGTATTGGCAAAGTCACGGAAACCCTGGTCTGTTAACTCAGTGCTGGTGGGAGACCTGGGAAAGCTGAAGACGTGCATCCCATCCTCGGGCTATTTCTTTAAATTACCCATCACAGAGAGAAATCTCACACGCAAGCCCTCGTTCCAGGATGCTCGCTGCAACCCCACTTCCCACCAATTTGTTCTCAGTGCTTTATTCCTGTAATGGAACAGTAAACAGTACTTACAATGAATGAACCAGAACCACATGTATCAACAGGGATCAATCTCAGAAACGTAATTTGAGGGGATTCAGGAGGTCACAAAGGATACATGCAATATGTTCCCACTTACGTAAAGTTTTGTAACACACAAAAATAACATATACTACTTATGAATATACTGGTAGAAGCACCGAAACTCTCAGGACAGTCACATCCCCCAACTTCAGCATGGAGTCAACTCCAGGAAAGGAGGAGGGGAACGAAAGCAGATGGCAGGTTACATTGGACTTCTTCAAAAATGCCAGCGGGCGGAAGCAATTACAGAAAAGTAGTTTTCCTTTTGGGGGCTCCTGGCTGGCTCAGAGACACATGGGACTCTTGATCTCGGGACCATGAGTTTGAGCCCCCCACTGGGTGTAGAGATTACTAAAAACAAGCAAGCAAACAAAAAAACTCAAAAAATAGATAGTTTTCCTTTTGAAATTTGACAGGTGCTGGGGCACCTGGGTGGCCGAGTCGGTGAAGTGTCAGACTCTTGGTTTTGGCTCAGCTCATGATCTCAGGGTTGTGAGATGAGCATAGAGCCCGCTTGAGATTCTCTCTCTCCCTCTCCTTCTGCCCCTCCTGCATGTGCTCTCTTTCTCAAAAAAATAAATGAATAAATCTTAAAAAAAATTTTTGACGGAAACTTAGAGAGCACTTGCCATGTGCTAGACCCTGACCTTTGCAAATACTAACTCCTTTAATCTTCTCTATGAGGTTGCTACTGTAATTATTCCCATTTCACAGGTGAGTAACACTAAGGCAAGGGAAGTAACTTGTGTGACTCCCTGTTAATGACTGTAACCACTGCACTATGTGGTCTCTCAGGTGTTAAAAACAGATGCGAGTTTCTATTTAATTTTGGTAATGTCTATTTTCTGTCCTCTTCCATTCAAAAAAACTAAAATATATACATGTATACCTATATACGTATATATGTGTCTATACATATATATATTTAAAAGAATGCCAAATAATACTGTCTAAATAGTGTCCTTTCCACAGGAGACTGGAAAGTGTCCTTCCCGAGAGCTTATACCTGGATGTAGTTATGGGAAATCGGGAAGTTTTCCTTGACTTGCGATAAAATAATGGGTATACAAATTCTGTAGTACAAAGCAAAGAATAAAGGCCACAAAAGGAAGAAGATTTTCTTAAAGGTAAGAACAAAAGTATAAAAGATAGTAATCATGGTCTCAGAAAAAAATTAATTGACCTTTCAGGAATATGAAAAATGCAACTTTTACAGTTTCCAACCCATGTTTTCAAAGGACCAGAGAGACTCTAGCCATAATTCAGAAAAAACCCTAGAACCAGCCAACTAGGAGATGTATACATCCTGCATTTTCTTCAATCATAGGCAGAGATCATGGACATTAGTAAGAAACCATCTGAGTTAATCTCAAATTTACTTTCTCTGCTAAATTATTAGTATTTTACACAATAACGAGCAATTACTGTGGACGAATAAATATATCTTCAGAAAAGTCTTCTGTATGACATTTTAGTTTTTATGTTATCTACATGTAGATTTAAAAAACTGACCAATGGATAGTGTTAATTTTATTATTCAGAATTTCTTTTACCTTCTACTATTCTGTGAATATTATTTGGCTTGAAAAGGTAACCACCTCTTTGATCCTCAAGCTGGGGGAGAAAGACATTGCAAGATGTTGATAAGAGGAGCCTCTTTTCTCCCCTAGTAGGCAATCTTCAGCATCACCAGGAATTTCCAGAGGAAGCTTTCCAGGTCAATGGGGGCAGTGCTGCTTCTTTATACTTTGATATGCTAATGGCAATAAAATAAAAGCCATCCTTTGGTGACAAATGTCATAAACAAATGCCGGTAGATTCCATCTCGAGGATCCCCTTCCCTAGGGCGGACTCCCTCGTTTTTGAAACTCATGTTTAAAAAGTAGGAAATGGGGGATGCTTGGACCCCAAAGAGCCTTGTCTTTTGGTGCCAACTCTTCCCACGTCTTTTCCCTCACGGGCTCCCTCTGCCCAGCTGCATCCCTGGGCCTCCTGCCAAAGTCCAGGCTTCCGCAGGGCCTCCCATCCCCTGCCATGCTAGTCCTTATCGGTCTGCGATTCTCAAGAACTCATCCACTCTCTGCCAGCTCAGATAATCAGATAATCAGACCTTCAGATAATCAGCAAATGACGGGCTTTTGCCAACCTGAGGTCTCGGGTGCACCCACTCATGTCGCTGGGCCCAAAAGAGGGAGCTGCCTTAGGCAACGGGTGACCCTCTGGCCACAGTCAACCACTGAGGGCTCTTCAGGAGCACTCAAATCTTCCTCCTTGCCCTTTGGCTCCCAGGGTCTGCTGGAGAAGGCAGAACAGGGCGTGTGGCCAATTAGGAGGGCGAGGCATGCACTGGGCAGAGCAGCTGTTCCTCTTCTGGGCAGCTTTTTCTCAGCTTCTTCTTAGGTGTCTGAGGGGGAGGCTCAGCATTCTTTTCCAGAAAGTGGTGAGAAAGAGCATGTGGGCAGTTTGGGGGAATTCATATCTCACTGGCCTTCATGTGGAGCTCTTAAAAAAAAAAAAAAAGACAAAAACCCACCAGAATTGCTGCTTCTCCTTTGTGACCCCAAACATAAGGCAACCCGCCCAATGCCAGCTCTCACGGGAATGATCAACCTCCTTCCTGTTTGGGATCTGATTCCATGGAAGTGCGGGGCTTCTCCCAGCTCTAAGACAGATGCGTGCCCCCCAAATATGGAGGGGTGAGGGAGGGGTGGCGGCGGCATGGCTGTGTGCAGAACCCGTGGACGGCACTCATCCACGCGGGCTGGGTCATGGCTCACGTTCGCATTGTGGAAATGAGGATGAGGCCGGGGTGGGGGGGGCTGTTACGGGCAGGGGCTGGGGAGGGCCTGCTCCATCTCCTGATGCAGCAGAGAACTTTTTTTTAAAGATTTATTTATTTATTTATTTGACAGAGAGAGAGAGAGAGAGAGAGAGAGAGAGAAAGAGAGAGAGAGATCACAAGTAGGCTGAGAGGTAGGCAGAGGGAGAGGGGGAAGGAGGCTCTTCGCTGAGCAGGGAGCCCGATGCGGGGCTCGATCCCAGGACCCTGCGATCATGACCTGAGCTGAAGGCAGAGGCTTAACCCACTGAGCCACCCAGGCGCCCCCCAGTGAAGAACTCTTGCGAGCATTTCTGAGAATCCGAAAAGCAAATCTCGCTTTCTCTGTGGTCACAAAGGTCTATTTATCAAAGTACGAGGACAGCACATATTTTATCTAAATGTTTGCCTTCTTGATGTATTTAAAAATACTTAGGCAGATGGTCTATGAGCCCCTGTGCTCCTCCTGTCCCAGGCAGGCTGGAGCGTGACCCAGAAAAGATGAGATGTTGCGTTTCCCCAACATCGGCTTCGAAGCAAGGGATGGGACCTTTCTTGCTTTCTGGCATTCAGGCTGGTGCGCTGTCCACTCCCATAGACAGCGGATTTTATATTTATTTTTTGAGTAGTCCTAATGGAAGCAAGTACCCGCGTGCCCTCTACTTCTCCAGGGATTTGGTTACTTTCTTTTTGGTTTTATGTTGGTTGGAAAGGTGGAGTCATGCTGAGCTGCTTTTAGTAGCTGCACATTTTATACCTCGGTGAACTGCTTTGGGTACTATTTCAGCTTTACACGTTTCCTATTACTATTACATGCTAGATAGTCTGTTACTCGTTCGCTACCTGATTCCTCTGGGCTTTCAGCAGACTTTCCCAGGGTAGCTTTCAAGTCCCCTCTGCCACAACGGGCCACAGGCGTCCCGTGGACACTCCCAGACAGACTGCGCTCGGCTCCAGCCGCCAAGCGAGCAGAGACCTAGCACGGGGCAGGGTGAGTCTGTCCCGAGGCTTGTCCCTGGCTTCCTGCCAGCTCCTCCTTCCCGTGTCTTCCCTGCTGCTCCAGCATCACTCCTCCTGTGTCCTCGGGTCCATGCCAGAGGGTGTGGATCTTCTGGAAGCCTCTGTCCTTGCCCCCCTACACACCCTGCCCCCACAGGGAGATCTGGAATGTCCTCTCAGCTCTGCCAGAAGAATAAAGGGGCACCCGAGAGAGCTACTGCTTAGGGAAATCCAGAGAGATGGCCGTGTGAAGGCCCCGAGCAAGCCTCCAAGGCCAGGGACGAGTGCTCAGAATCACTGTCGTGCATACAGGGTCTGTGAATGGGAGAGAAACGGGACGGGGTTGAGACCGGCCGACTGGTCAGGCGTTCTGAGCTAGGGCCCGAGGTGGGACGTGCCCTGGTGGGGAAGGGGGCTTTTCGGAGTTTTTGTCAGGCTTATCTCTTTTTGCCCAGGCTACCCTTATATGCCATTTCCTGCTTTAAGAGCAAGTGGGGAAGGACAGAGTTGCTGCTGGGGGGACTGTAGGTGCACAGGGACAAGATGAGGCCATGCTCTCCCTGCCCCCCCCACCCCAGACCTGCCTCCCCGACACTGCCCGGGCCCCAGCACGCAGGGACTCCAAGGAAGGGACTGGCGCTGGGTGCCAGGGGCCATGACGTGCATCTCCAGGACCGTGCTCTGAAAACTGAGCTTTCTAATTGCCCTCGGGAGACCCCCAAAGACTTTGTTGTACCTTTACCTTCTGTTCCCCTCTGGTACTTTCTGAGGAGGCGTGGAGGAGACATCACTCACCGCTACTCCCTCCTCCCCGTTTCCCTTTGAAGTTGCAGTGCTGCCTTTTAAGAGCAGCTTCTGTTCTCAACCACAAGATCACAATAAAGAACAAATGTCTGAGGGTGGCTAAAGCAGCTTAGGGAGCAGTGGGTGGGGACCAGCCGCGGTGACAAAGCCTCCCTGTTCAGATCCCTGTCCCTGGGGCTCCTGGGTCACTGCCCATAAAGATCATGCCTGCATCCAGATTCACCATCAGTAACTCCTCTCCCTCTCTCCCACTTTCACAGGTAAGAGTCCCCCCTAAATGCCTCAAGATGAAAATGGCAGTTGTTGACACTCCTACTAAAGGCATAGAGAAAGAAGCCACGAGCCCTAGAGCACCTGTACCCGCTCGATTAGCTAAGGAATACATCAAGCCAAGTCGCTACCTGGGGCTTCCCTCCTCATAACGTGCATTAGACACGTGCAACAAGCTACCGCTCGCTAGAAGAAACCCAGAGAGACATCACCCAGCCCAAATTACTACCACTTACAGGCATCCGTGCGTTCTCTTGGCTTTATTTTCCATAATGGCAATTCAGCTGATATATAAACATTACCCTTTAAAACAAGAGGAACAAAAAGGGAGAAGAGGCTCTATCACTTTGCCACAGCATGAGTGATTCGACCTACACAGTCTGAGTTAAAACAACTAGGAGTAGAGCAGATTGATCCTTAAGGGAAAGCTTTAGGAATCGAGAATGTTCAGGAAGCTCGGGGCCATTTGAGATTTACAGAGCAGGGGCACAGTGCTCACTTCAGTAGAAGTAGTACCATAAACGACAGATTTCATTCACACAAGAAACATTTATGGGGTACCTGCCACACAGGGTTCTGAAGGTTGGGGATCTAACAGGAAGCTCAGCAGCCTCAGCTTCTACTGATGTATGAGAGACAATAAGCTCATAGACAGGAAAGGGTAGAGTGTGCCAAGTAACGGGGAACAAAACAAAAGAGGGTGTGGGGGACAGAGAGTTTTGCAGTGGGTGTCAGTGGATTGCTATTTTATTCACAGTAGTTGGATGACCCGCTGGTAAGATATTTGAAAGAAATGTGGGCGCCGGTCTTGCAGATATCTGGGCAAAGACCAATCCTGGCAGAGGGAAGAGCAAGTTTCCTCGAGGCAGGAGCATACCTGGTGTGTTCCAGGAACAGCAACGGGCTAGTATGTTTGCAGGAAAATGAACGAGATGGGGAACGGGATGAGGGGAGATTAGAAAGAAAGCAAGTGGTCAGGCCGTGTGGACCCTTGCACTCTCGGTGAGCTGGGCGGCCAACACAGGGCTCGAAGCAAAGGAGATTTACCTACCAGAGTTGCTGGGTTGAGAACTGAGTACCAGGGACAAGAACTAACATCAGGAAGCCACAGGAATTTAAGGCAGTAAGCGAGGAGAGATGGTGGTGGTTTGGACCTGGGCAAAGTACTAGAGATGGAGAGAAATGATCAGATAGCTGGATATATTTTGAAAGTAGAGTGAATAGGATTTCCTGACAGATTAGGTATGAGATGAGATCAAAAGAGGAGTCAAGGAGGATGGCAAGGTTTTGGCATGAGCAACTGGCAGGAGGGGGATGCAATTTACTGAGATGTGGAAGACGCTGGAAGGACTAGGTTTTGTTCCCTTCTAGGGAAACTAGAAGTTCATTTTTGGACCTGTTATGGGGGAGATGCTAAATAGATGATGTAACATATTAATCTAGACTTCAGGGGAGAGATTTGAGCCAGAGGGTCATTAATATTGTTGTGAATTGAATGTTGAGTCCTTCCCAAATGTGTACGTTGAAGTTCCAACCCCCAATGTGGTAGTATGTGGAGATAGGCGTTCTGGAAGGTGATATTTAGATGAGGGCATGAGGGTGGGGCTTTCATAGTGGGATTAGCACCCTTATAAGAAGAGACACCAGAAAGTTTGCCCTTTCTTTCTCCATGTGCAGGCCCTAAAGAAAGGCCATGTGAGGACATACAGGGAGGGTGGTCATTTGCCAGCCAGGAAGAGAGACCGTACCAGTACCTAACCACGCTGGCAGCTTGATCTTGGATAAGCTTGTCCAAGCTTGATCTTGGATGAGCTTCCAAGCTTCCAGAATGGTGAGGAAATAAATTTCCATTGTTTAAGCCACCAAGTCTACAGTACCCTATTACGGCAGCCCAAGCTGACTAAGTCAATCATACAGGGGACATCTGGCACCGGTGGGGCTAGGTCAGACCACCTAGGGCACTTGCATAATTGAGAACAGATGAAGTCTGGGCCTGAGGCGTAAGCTTACAGGTGAGAAAATGAGAAGGAACCAACACAGAAGATTTAAGAGGGAAAGTCAGTGAGGTAGGAAGATTGCCGAGGGAGAAATGTCCAGGAAACCAGGGGAAGCACATGTTTTAAGGACAGAAAGTGGTCTAGCATGTCAGGTGGTGACAAATCAAGTAAAAGGAGGGCTCATTCACATGTGGGGGTGCCTGGTGACCTTGACCAGAGCTGACTCTATGGAGTGGAGGGACTGAATGGGTGAATGGGTGGGTTCAAGAGTCTGAATGTTCAGTTCAGGGTCTGAATGGGTGGGTTCAAGAGAAACTTCAAGACAGGGACTGGAGACAGTGCTTAAGAGACAACTCTTTCTGGTCATTTTGTCATAATGGAACAGCAGCCGGATGGGGATTTTGTCAAATATGGGGAGCTTAAGCTAAAGCGTTGGGTAATCCAGTCTCAAAATAGTCCCAAATGATCGCTGAGGACTGACAAGCCAGTCAGATGAGACACAGCTCAAATGCCATCAGTAATTATAGAAATATTTTTAGAAGGTTCAGATTTCTTTGACCAAGTGTTTTGCGGTATTCTTGCAATGTGAATGGAAAATTATAACAAACAAAAATTGCACAGGGTCTTTCTTTTAGAATTCTGAGGACACAAATATATTTTGGTCACAGTGATATCTAGCAATCCAGCTCGAGCTTGTTCCTTTGCAGACATTAGTAACCCGCCCACTACAATAACTTCTGTGGCTTTACAAGGCACACCATGCATGAGTTGGATGTCCTTCCCTGGTCTCTGTGCTGTGCTCGGCCAGAAGCAAAAGCATCGATTTCCATTAGCAACTTCCTACTGATAGTATCTAGCCTCCAAATTCCAAAGAAACATTAAAATGTTTCAATGTTCACAGCTAGACTCAAGGAAACATACTAGTGTCTATTAAGATGTGAGACATGTTGCAAATAAAGAAGAAGAAAAAAGATCACACTGGACTTTAAATTTTCCATTGTTTCCTTTCTCTCTGCCAGAATAAGCTTGCCTAAGATGAGTGATGCTTACAAATATAAGGGGAAAAGGTTGTCCTGATTTAAGAAAATCATGTGTGTGTACGTATATATACACATTCACATACATATGTATACACACACACACACACACACACACACACACACACACAATTTCTCATAATGGATAAACCAAGGAGTAATTATTAGTATTATGAAAGAATTCACCAAGCATACTCTTTAAGCAGCAGTTAGTATCCAAATGCACCTAGATTCACAATTAGAAATTATTTGACGGGGTGCCTGGGTGGCTGGGTGGATTAAAGCCTCTGCCTTCGGCTCAGGTCATGGTCTCAGGGTCCTGGGATCCAGCCCCGCATTGGGCTCTTTGCTCAGCGGGGAGCCTGCTTCCTCCTCTCTCTCTGTCTGCCTCTCGGCCTACTTGTAATCTCTCTCTCTGTCAAATAAATAAATAAATAAATAAATAAATCTTAAAAAGAAAGAAAGAAAGAAATTATTTGTCGAAGGGTCCTGGGAATATAAGTGCAATAAAGGAGATACACCAATAGATTTAAATGCTAAAAGGTAAAGATTCAGTAATAATTCAAAACCAAAAATACCAGTCTTAAGAGTCTCAAAAATAGTATGCTTTCCTTGCATTACAAAATATTTGTGCATTTATTTATTGCTGCACTTGTTCGATTCTGTTTATTTGAAAGCCAGGGTGACCTATCTCTGTACCCCTCTGTGTCAATGGGCATTAAGTAGGTGCACACAGCAGGAAACTTTTTTTGAATGGAAAATTACTGATCAATTTGAGAGCAACTGCTTTGTCAGTAACAGATTTATTAATTAAGGTGTGGCCCATCTGACCAAAATAGATAGAATTTCAGCCCTAACTTAACCTGACAAGCACATTTTGCTGACATCTTTACTGAGTTCAGTTCTATCAGTATTGTTTTCAGAAGGTGGTGTCCCTTTTACATGGTAAATTAAAAAATAAACAAAAAAAGGGCGTTAACAGTGCCTCCTTTCGTGGGTCAGAAGACATTTTAGAGTACCTCATTCACAGGACAGAAAAAGAAAACATGCACAAAGGACTTCAAGAAACAGATATTCTTGGTATTTTGGAAAGAAAAAAAGAGTTACAATTTGCCAATAAAAGATAGAAGGAAGAGAAGTGTGGCTTTTATGCTGAAAAACAAAATCTGGGGTTATCCAGTTTCTCATTCCTGTGCCAAAGCTGCTGCTCTCGATGACCTCGGTCAAATCATTTAATTCTTTCAATCTGCTCACCTAAAATTTCTGTAAACTTGGAAGTCCTCAAATATTATCCAATTATTTTTGGTAATTTGATTTTTGCTGAATTTAGGGGATGGAAACTTATGTAAGTGATAGAAAGTACCTCCAAACGGTGGAATCAAAGTTCCCTTTTCAACAGAGAGGCATATACAAATAAATGTCAGAGTAAATCAGGTGTTGATACTGTTAAAGATCCACTCTCATTCATCACCTGGTGGGCAGTGCAGGGAATGGGAAGAACCCAACCGGTGTGGGGATATGGTCTAGCATGGCCAGAAAAACATGGAGTGACCTTGGTAGGTTACCTAACATTTTTTTTAGAACAGCTTTATTAAGGTTAGAGAACACACAATATATCGTATGTATTTAAAATGTGGAAATGTTGTAAGCTTTGATATATGCACACACCTATGAACCATTACTGCAATGAAGATAGTGAGTATCTGCTTAACTCCCAAATGCTCCCATGTGCCCTTGGCAGTCCTCCCCTGCCTAAGCAACCGCTGATCTGCTTTCTGTTGCTACACAAATCTCTTTGGGATTTGACCCATTCTTTGCAGGTGTAAGTGTAAGCAAAGAAATTTGCCCCCTACACTGCTCCCCTGCTCCCTCGCCAGGATTCCTACTCCATGGGATTGGATAAGACAGTAAAAGTGCTTTGACAGTCAAATACAAACTACTGTATCATCCCTGTCTAGTTAAGTAATTTAGTCAACGTATATTTATTGAGTGTCTACTATATGCAGGCATCCTATCAGGAGCTTGTAAAACAGCAGTGAACAAAGTAAGACACCTGTTCTTATGGACCATTTGTGCTAGTCAGGGAGAGACAAGAATAGGTCACTAAACAGATGATCGCATACTATGTCCGAGGTAATTAATCCACTGTAGAGAAGTAAGGCAGGTAAGGTAACTGAAAAGGAAAGGATGGCGGATGGCTTTGTACTCTGAATGAAATGATGGGGCATAAAGCACGGGGAGGAGAAGAATGCCGTGATGTGACTTAGGGGTTGGACTCACCACTCAGGCTGCTCTATGGAGACAGACGGGGCGAGAGCGGTAGCAGGCAAACCAGGAGGAGGCCACTGCAGAAGTCTGAGCAAGACGTGGTAGTGGATTAGGAATGGAAGAGGTAAGAAGTGGCCAGGGTCTGGCTACATTCTGAAAGTGGGCCAGTAGCTCATGATTTATTTTCCCCCACAGTGGCTTTATGAATGCATAATAATGACAATATTTCCAACTTATGTAGTATTTACTAAAATACAGGTACAATACTGAGCAATTAACACACATTAACTACTCTAATTGTTACAACAACACTATGAAGTAGGTTCTACTTTTATACCCATTTATAGATAAGGAAACAGTGGCAAAGAGTAGTCAGAACATGACCCACATCACATAGTGGTAGGTGACAAAGATGCTAGGTGATTCTGCGCAGTCTGGCTTTGGAGGTGACACTTTATATGTTCTATGACTTCTCAAGGTTACTGTAAAAGAGAAATAATAACTATTTTGATCCAGATGAACCTCATGTAATAAAAAAATTGAGAAACAAATATTATGATCATCATTCACTGAAAGCTTAGGGTCTCAAACAAAAATTTCAGAAACAATCTTTTTATCTTTTGTTAAGAGCAAGATAAGCCATTTCATAGATACACTCGGATAAGGTCAAGCTACATGGCCACATTCACAACCACAATTACATTCACGTGAGCACCGCTGAAGGTTTCCCAGAGAAAGCACTGGGCTCCAAGCGTTTGGAAAAGCACTGGACTCCAAAATGGGCATGAAGGATTCAGAGCCTTACTTATTCAGTCCTAACTGCCTGCCTTCTGATGAATCCTTTCTTTCTGGTACCTTCCTTTTTGGCTTTTCTTTAATAAAACAACAGCTATCTTCACTTTATCAAGAGCCGATGGTCCCCTACCTCACCATCACTAAGAATTTCTGGGAGATATTCTGCTTTTCCTAACTATTTCTCGAGTGCTGGATCTTCCTCTCAGGTCTTCTGGGAAACAGGTCAGGATTTTACGGATGAAGAAATTGAGGCCCAGGAAGGATAAGAGATTTGCTTTGGGTCTCTTGAGTTATTCTATGACAGAGCTGGGATGGAAACGCTGAGATCAGAATGGTCCCCATGTTTTTATAGAAGGCTTTGAGCTCAGCCGGTGACAGGTGCTTCTGCTGT
The DNA here is from genome assembly GCA_002007465.1 of Ailurus styani. NCBI lineage: Eukaryota > Metazoa > Chordata > Mammalia > Carnivora > Ailuridae > Ailurus > Ailurus styani. The sequence goes on along the minus strand of LNAC01000368.1, from coordinate 943,677 downwards.
TTCATCAGATGAGTCTATTGTACGAGAGCTGGGCAAACATGTTGTGAAGTCTGCACACAGAGGGGTAGGCAATCACACATGTTTTTAGAGTTTGGGGCTGCATTTTGCTTAATGCTCTATTTGGGCGTACTTCAATACTTCCTGCCAAGGCAGAAATCCGTACACATTAGGGAAAGTTGGATTGTTCAGTAATACACCTGATTATAATTCTAACTTCAGGAGGCAACACATTTCAAATCTTTTTCTAGAACATCCGCTATAGTCATCCTAAGTACAACAGATGAGGCATAAAATCTTTTATGAGCCAGTAAATAGAAGCTTCTGTGGCACAATGTTTCAAGTAAAGATAAAAGTACTCCTTCTTTTCAATCCTATAAAATGGAGAGCTTTAGTCATTTATTCCTGGCTAAAAGAAGGAAAAAAAGTCTGAGAGATCAGAGACAAATCCTCAGATTTCTTTTATTCAAACCTGTCAACAAACACGAGCAACAAAGCCCCCGACACCCATGACCGATGTGTCCAAGCCTTCTCCCTGCGTGCTCTGTGAACACGGGGGTGTGAGGCCGCATCAGGACAGACATGGGCTTCAAGACCGTTTCAGCATCCGGAGAAACAGAAACAAGATTTACAGATGGGAAATTAACTAACAGTTGGAGAGGCTGGTGTTTTCCTTGATCTTCAAAATGTTACCTTCCTTTTTCCCATCCCATCCACACAGGATAAAATGAAAAAAAAGATCATCTCAGTCATCTCTAAGCTCATTGCTTTCCTAAGAAAACATTAAACTTGAATGTTAACCACTGCCCTTCATTCTCCCAGGTAACATAACTAGCTGAACGAGCTCCTGTGACACACAGCTTCACAGTGACTCTTCAGGGCTGACAAAGGAAAAGGCAGGCTATGAAAGCTTTCTGTTTTGCAGTAAATTTTTGCCCATAGGCTGGACAATGAAATGCACAGGGTAAGATAAACGCTTTCTGTTTTGCCCGCAGTTTGGAGAGGATACATATTTCAATCCATATAAGGTAAAAATATTTCACCTTCAAAACACACTGCAGTCACTCTCTTTGGAAAATTAATCTATTTCGATATTCATTTAGCATGGCAGGGCATTGTGGAATTAAAAGAACACAGGCTTAAGGTGTCAGTGAGCGTGGGTTCAAATGCTGGCTTCACCACTTACTGCCATGACTATTCAGATGTGATTCACCCTCATGGAGCCTGTTTCTTCATCAATGAAAGGGGGATCACACTGCCTTCTTTCAGGATTATGGAAGCAATTAGTGATATCGGTGGGTTTCCAGACACAGAGCAGGTGTTCCGCAGATGATTTTAGTATGAATTAAAATAACTTTGGTTGGTTTAGATGCCATTCTACCTTTTTTATCACAAAGACATTTCAAACATATGGTTTTCTATCCTCCTCTCTAGACCATAAGAGGATTTAGGATGCTTTTACTCTCATTACCCTCTCTGGTCTTATATTGTTTCTAGCTGGTATTTTTATCTTACCTTGCTTCTAACTCCCTTAAATGATTCATTATGACTGATGCTTATTTAGATTCTACAGAAAAACACACTTGCCGGTTTATTTCCTCACCATCGCCGTACACACTCCACCTCCCCCCTCCTAGGTTCATTACATTTCTTAGTGAAATATGTATATTTGCATAGCCTTTTGTTCAGAAAAAATTTTAGATTCACAGAAAGTTGCAAAAAAAAATGTACAGGGAGGTCCCATACACTCACACCTGCTTCCAATGTTGACATTTGGTGTAACTATAGACAATAACAAAACCAGGTCACTGAAATTGGGACAAAGTACAGAGCTTATTCAGTACTGATATGAGTGTGTGTGTGTGTGTGAGTGTGAGTGTGTGTGTGTGTGTGTGAACTTCATGTAACTACTACCCCAACACTCCTATGTAATTTTACCACCATAACAAGGCTCCCCCATGCTACCCCTTCATAGTCACCACCCCCAAAGCCCCTCGCAATTACTAATCTGTTCTCCATCTCTCTAATTTTATCTATATGGTGTTTTATATAAACGGAATAGTACCTTTAAAGTTTGAGGCTTTTTTTTTTTCCTCTCTGCATAATTCCCTTCAGGTCCAAACAAGTTGTTGTGTCAGTATCTTGTTCCTTTTATTGCATTAGAATTCCACAGCACAGATGTACCCCATTTGTTTAACTATGCACCCGATGAAGGATGCTTGGGTAGTTTCCAACTGCTGTGAACATTCATGTGCAAGTTTCTGGTTGAACATAAGTTTTCATATTCCTGAGATAAATGCCAAAAAGTGCAATTGCTGGGTCATATGGTAAGTCCATTTTTAGTTTTAAAGTTAACCGTAAAACTATTTTCCAGAGTGGCTGTACCATTTTACATTCCCACCAGCAATATGTGATTGACCCAGTTTCTCTGTATCCATGCCAGCATTTGGTGGTGTCATAATTTATTATCTTAACCATTCTGAAATGTGTGTGGTGATAACTCACTGAGGTTTGAATCTGCATTTCCCAAAAGGCAAGCGATGAACATACTCTCCTGCGCTTATTTACTGTCTGCACATCCTCTCCAGGGAAATGTCTCTTCCTGATTTTTTGTCTTTTCTCCAACTGGATTGTTTAATTTTTCGCTATTGAGTTTTGAGAATTCTTTATATATTCTACATACTAGTCCTTTGTTGGTTATGTGATTACAGAGATTATTCCCCCAGACTATGGCTTGTCTTTCCATCCTCTTAGCAGGGTCTTTTTTGGATGAGGCCCATTTTATCAACTGTTCCTTCTAGGGATCATGCTTTTGCAGTCATGACCAACAACTCTTCACAAAGCTCAAGGTCCTAAATAGTATTTCCTATTATTTAGAAGTTTTCATCATTGTACATTTTACGTTTAAGTCTGTGATCTATTTCAAGTAAATTTTTGTATGAGGTTCAAGAGTTAGATTCAAGTCCTGGGTTTTGCGTGCAGATGTCCAATCGCTCCAGCATGACTTTTTGGAAAACCTATCTTTCCTCCACTGAATTTTGGAATTTGGTTAAAATCAGTTGGGTATCACTGTGTGGGTGTTTATTTCTGGGTTCTCTATTCCATTTCACTGATATAGGTGTCTATCCCTCTGCCAACCCCACACAGTCCTAATTAATGTAGCTTTATGGTAAAGACTCAAAATCAGGTACACTGATTCTTTTCTCTTTATCCTCCTTTGCCAAAACTGTTTTAGTTATTCTAGTTCCTTCACCTTAATATAAATTTTAGAATTACCTAAAAAAAAATCTTGCTGTGATTTTGATAAGAATTGTTTTAAACCAGTAAGTCCATTTGGGGGAAAAGTAACATCTTTACTTTGTTGAGCCTTCTAATCTACGAAAGCGGTGTCTCTCTTCAATTATTAGATCTTTGGTTTCTCTCATCAGCATATTATAATTTTCAGCACACAGATTTCCAACATACATATTTTATAGATTTATACCTAAGCATTTCATTTTCTCTGAAGCAGTTGTAAGTGGTATTGTGTTTTTATTTTGCCTTCCATTTGTTTGCTGTTAGAACAGAGAAATGTGATGGGTTTTATGTGTTAATCTTGTATGCTCTGACCTTGCTAACTCACTTATTACCTCTGAGGTGGGTTTTATTTTTGCTTTTGTTCTTCTGGTACATTCTTTGGGGTTTCCTAGTAGATAATGTCATCTGGAAACAAAGACAGTTTTCTTTCTCCTTTCTAAATGACATGGTTTTGGGGTGCCTGAGTGGTATAATCAGTTACATGTCCAACTCTTGGTTTCAGCTCAGGTCATTATCTCAGGGTCCTAGGACCAAGACCTGCATTAGGCTCCATGCTCAACATGAAGTCTGCTTGAGATTCTCTCTCTCTCTCTCTGCCCCTCCCACTCACGCTATTTCTCCCTCTCTCTCTAAAATAAATAAAATCTTTTTAAAAAAATGGCATGGCTTTTATTTATTTGTCTTGTCTATGGCCACTGGCTAGAACTTCTCAAATTATGTTAAGAGCAGTGAAATTGGACATTCTCGCCTTATTCCCAGTCTTAGAGGGAAAACATTTAGCCTGTCGCCATTAAATATGACGTTTGCTGTAGGGTTTTTGTAGCTGCTCTTTGTGAGATAGTTCCCCTCTATTCCTAGTTTGCTGACAGTTTTGTTTTATTTTTTCAAATAATGAATGGGTACTCGATTTTTGTCAAATGCTTTTTACATGTCAACTGATATGATCATATGATTTTTCTTCTTTAGCCTATTGATATGGTAGATTACATTGATTGAATCTCAAATACTGAAATGGCCTTGCATACCTGGAATAAATCACTTGGTTGTGACATATTATTAATTTCATATGTTGTTGGATTTGATTTTCTCATATTCTGTTGAGACTTTTGTGGGAAATACATATGCTACTAGTTCTTTCAGCCAGAGTTCTGTAAATGCTAAATTCTCTCCATTTTGTTTATTTGAAAATGTCTTTTTTTTTTTTGCCCTCTCTTAAGAAATAATTTTGCTGGTTAAATAAATATTGGTTAAAAGTGATTTTCCATTGGGATTTTGAAGATCTGGTTCCATTGTTTTCTGACTTCTGGGCTTTTAAAAGTATGCAGTTGTCAAGTTTTCTTTTCTTTTTAGATAACCTGTCCTTTCTCTGTCTGCTTTAAAGACAGTCTTTTGACCTTTGATGTTTTGAAGTTTCCCCACACTGGGCCTATGTGCAGATTTTTTTTTTTTTCTTGCTTGGGATTTTGTGTCGTGTTTCAATTTTAAGGCTCAGGTCTGTCTACAATTTTAGAAAAATTACCATTTGTTACATCTTCTACTGTATTCTTCCCCCATTATTCCTAGTTTTGCCTTCTGGAACTCCTATTAGACACAGGTGGTCTTGGTTCTTATCCTGTCTCTGAATTCGCCTTCAATGTTTTCTTTTTCTTTCTTTCTTTTCTTTCTAATCTCACCTCAGATTGTGAGATTTCCTAAGATTTCTATTCTATTTGATTATTTCTCTCTTCAGTTGAATAACTTGCTTTGTGGATTTTGGTGGTCTTGATCATTTCTATGTAAATTTATAGGTTTGGCGTGGTTGTCACTAGCATCATTCCAGAAATATTCTACTTCTCCTCTAGACACACTGCTGGCTTGCACTTCCTTTGTCCCTTTTGAAGTTGAGCACAGCCTTGTGCTGACTTTCAACTGAAATATCACTGCTTGCAGAATCTTTGAGAGCCAGAGCAGGACATGTCATGCTCCCTTTTCCTGCTTTACTGTTGCATTGAAATGGAGCCTCTATCAGCATTGGTCCCTGAGTGGCTATAGATCAGCAGATAATTCTGCCAACCTGCACTGGACATGCAATTTGAGCAAGAAATAGACACTGGTTATGATAAGTGCTACTGAGATCTGGGGATTATTTGTTACTGCAGCATTACCTAGACTATACTGACTGATATACTTGGGGATTCCCCCGAGATGCAGCTATTACAAGTTTAGGCTCCCTGCAGGTAAGTGGGTCATAAACAATTTGATCTTTCTCACTCAATGCTCGGGTCAGAAGACAAACTTCTTTGTTGTTTTCCTGGGCTGCAAGGAAGTTTTTCTCCTACACCCATCCCATTTTAGTAAATGTCCACCTATCTGAACCTCTAGCCTAGTTTTGCAGGGGCCATTAGTCTATTTTTCTGTTCATTTTCCTGTTGCTAAGTTAGTATTGGAGTCCTAGCCCAAATGCCTGCAACCAATACCCACTTCTGAAATATCTATGCTCACTGTCATTTCTACTTTGATATCCTTCTTCACTTCTGGAACTTAGAGATTTCCTTTCCTTTATTGCAAACTCAGCTATGTATTGATTTTCTGTTGCTAATATATTTTATCTTATGCTTCCATGTGATGTGTTTGTAGGAAGAAGGGGACTGCCAGCATTCTATGCTTCTTAACCTTTCCCATATTGCTAAAAATCTCCCTAAGAATCTCCCCATAAACATAATTTCTACAGGTTCTGGACTCTTCCTGAAACACTACCCACATTCAACTTCACATCAGCTCATCAGCTCTCTTCCAGCTAAGATGCCTGGGTCACACCCATAGAGCTGAGGAACAGAGGACTTGAAAGAGATAGATCCAGATAAATAATGGACTTGGAGGGGAGATTAGAGTTTAGAGACTGATGTCTAACAATCAAATAGGGAGGGAACATCATGGATGGGGGTAGTTGCCTGTAGGGGAATTCCAGAAACAGTAGAGACTAAAGTGTAATTTAAAGGCACGCGACTCATGGAATGTTCCTCTGCCATAAAAAAGGAGGAAATCCTGTCATTTGCAACAGCATGGATGGATCTTGAGGACATTATGCTAACTGAAATAAGCCAAACAGAGAAAGACAAATACTGCATGGTATCACTTATATGTGGAATCTTAAAAAAAAAAAATTTTTTTTTAAAGCCAATTCACAGAAACAGAGTAGAAAGTGGTTTTCAGGGGCGGGAGGTGAGGGATATAGGGAAGGATTGGCAAAAAGTATGAACTTTCAGCTATAAAATATGTAAGGTCTGAGGATCTAATGTATAACATGGCGACCACAGTTAAGAGTGCGTTGTGTAACTGAAATTAGCTAAGAGGGTAGAAGTTAAATGTTCTCACACACACATGAAAAGATAACTAAGTGAAAGATGTATTAATTACCTAGTTGGAAGGGAGGAATTCTTTCACAATATATATGTATATCAAATCATCCTGATACACAGAGTAAATTTCATTTTCAATTTCATTTACAATTTCATTTTTCAACTATGCCTTAATAAAGCTGAAAAGAGGAGGGAAAAAAAGGCATGTGACTGATTCAAGTAGAGAATGTCGGAAATCAGCCAACCTAAAATGTCATTACTTGTAAAATGACTCATAACCAAGCAAGGGAAATAAACGTGAAAAAGCAATGGGGGGGGGATTTATTTGGGACTGGGGGAAAGCTGAGGTGATCCCTTTCATTAAATTTGTGGGTAAATAAAGTTAGAAGCTAATAAATCTCTGACAGGAAATATTTTGATTTTCACTATTTTGACGTAAGAATTTTTTAAAAATTTTTTACTATGTTAGTCACCATACAGTATGTCATTAGTTTTTGATATAGTCAGATTCATTGCTTACGTATAACACCCAGTGCTCCATACAGTACGTGCCCTCCTCAATACCCATTACCAGGCTCACCCATCCCTCCCCCCACCCCTTCTAAAACCCTCTATTTGTTTCCCAGAGTCCATAGTCTCTCACGGTTCATCTCCCCCTCTGATTTCCTCCCCTTCATTTTTCCCTTCCTTCCCCTAATGTCCTCCATGCTATTCCTTATGTTCCACAAGTAAGCGAAACCATATGATAATTGACTTTCTCTGCTTGACTTATTTCACTCAGCATAATCTCCTCCAGTCCCATCCATGTTAGTGCAATTGGGTCTTCATCCTTTGATGGCTGAGTAATATTCCATTGTATATATGGACCACGTCTTCTTGATCCATTCGTCTGCTGAAGGGCATCTCGGTTCTTTCTACAGTTTGGCAATTGTGGACATTGCTGCTATGAACACTGGGGTACAGGTGCCCCTTCTTTTCACTGTATCTTTGGGGTAAAAACCCAGTAGTGCAACTGCCAGGTCATAATAGGGTAGCTCTATTTTTAATTTTTTGAGGAACCTCCACATTGTTTTCCAAAGTGGCTGCACCAGCTTGCATTCCCACCAACAGTGTAAGAGGGTTCCCCTTTCTCCACATCTTCTCCAATGTTTGTAGTTTCCTGCCTTGTTAATTTTTGCCATTCTAACTGGTCTAAGGTGGTATCGCAATGTGGTTTTGACATAAGGATTTCTAAATGAAATCCATAATGTCCTACCTGAGAAAACAAAAGATGTAAAAGACATTTTGATTTATTATTCACCTCATCGTTATGAACATCGGTTAATTGATAGGGTACTTCCTATGCACCAGGCGTCACATTAAGAGCATTACCTGTATGATCTCGGTTGTTCTTTACAACTACTCTACAGGGAGGTATTTACGGAAGGGGCTCAGAGATGGAATAACCTGCTCCAAATCACATACCAGGTAAGTAATGGAGTCTGGCGGAGGTGGGCCTAATCACTACACCAGTCGCTTCTGCGACACTCAGTGTCCTTTTCTGAGGGGGAGGGGATGCCATAGCTACCGCCTCGAACAGCATGGGACAACGCTGAACAAGGCAGACATAAGCCACCACTGGGGCTCCAGCCCAGCTTTTGGAGGAGGAAGAGTGTTCAAGGCAGGGGATCTATTCCTCTGGTTACTGCCTTCAGACAAGAGCTGTCCTTTTTTCTCAAACAGCCCAACTTTTATTTATCACTCAAAGACCAATTCAAAGGCTACTTTTCATTAAAAGCCTCCCAAGTTAACCGAGTTGGAATTCCTTTCTGTGCCTTTTCAGTACAGTGTAGTAGTTAAGCGTGTGGGCACTGGAGATGGCCTGCAGGGTTCAACTCCTGGCTTTGCTGCTCAGTGTTTTAGACACCAAGCTGTAGCTACTCTGATGGCATGTGGCTCACGCCTTCTCATCCATATGCCACTTCCATTAAATACAAACTCTCGGGTGGCAGGAGGTCATCTCATTCTAATTTCCAAACACCTGCAGAATCCCAATTCTTCTCACCACTTCCTCTGCTAACACCGTCATCTCCCTAGATTGTTGCAGGACTTTTAACCGGTTCCCCAGCTCTGCCCGTGCCCCCTTTAGTCTGTCCAAACCCAGTAGCCAGAATCCAATCTTTCAAACTGAAGTGATGTCACTGCTCCCAATTCTGCAATACGGACGTTTCCATTCCCACGTGGCCAGGATGGCCCAATCTTGGCTGTTGTAAAAGGCCCACGTTATCCAGTCCCCACCACCTTTCTGACCTCATTCCCTACTCCTGTTACTTTGCAACTCCCATCATAGTGGTCTCCTTGCTGTTTCGTGAAGGTTCTAGGCATGGTCTTGCTCAGAGCCTGTGTACTGGCTGTTCCTTCTCCTCCCCCGGATGTTTTCGAAGCTGACATCCTCACACACTCCAGGTCATGGCCCAAATGCCATTTGGTCAGTGTTCGTCTCCCTGTCCATCCTTTTTAAAACCACAGCCTCCTACCTTCACCTCCTCAGCACTCCCTGTACCCATGCCCCCATTTTATTTTTCTCCATGGCATTCATCTATTACAGATTTTAATGCGTATCATCTGCCTCACCCCCCAACAGAATAAAAGCTCCAGAAGATCAGAGGCTTATGACTGTTCTGTTGATTGTGCCCAAGACTGCCTTAGCAGGAACTCAGTAAGGATTTGTTGAATCATTTTCTTTCTGCCTACCTAATATAGCACATGTGCCCTGTAGGTATTTAGTACATATTTGTTACACTGAACTCTTTTACAAAAGGCTCCTACGTTACTTGACTTTTCTTAAGAAGGCCAATGGAAGCACAGGAGAGTACATGACTCCAGAATCATGCAAAACCAACCCAACTGCTGAACCAAAGCCTAAGGCATCTTGTTCAAAGGAACTCACTTCCCCAGGAAAATCTTCAGCTGCACTGGCCTCATTCATTCGCTTCTGCCTTGTCAACACCAGGGACAACATCAATATCTGGGGGCCAACTGACCATGGCCGGGGCTGAGCTCCCCTGGGGCAGACAAGGACAGGACACAGGTGAGGGAAAACCCTGAATTCCAGAAATGGGACCCGCATACAAAGGGGCGTGAAGTCAGATGAGGTCAGCCACCCTTTCATTTTTGAGTCTACCTAAGCACGTCAAGTTGGGGGGTGAGAGGGTAGATAAGGGTGGTCCAAGGATCAACCAGGGATCAAAACCAGGAATGGCATGGAGCAGAAGGTGAAGCAGACCTAGTGAACAGATGCTCTCTAGCTCACGGTGGGATTGAATACTCTCATTTAAGGACATTATCCAGGCCAGACTTATCAAGCCTCAGGATTTTCCCAACAAAATATAATAACTACTTCCCATCCCTTATTGAGGACTGATTAAAATGTCCTCATGTGGGGCACCTGGGTGGCTCAAGATGATTAAGTGGCCAACTCTTGATCTCACGTTAGGTCTTGATCTCAGGGTTGAGAGTTCAAGCCCCATGTTCGGCTCCATGCTGGGTATGGAGTCTACTTTAAAAAAACAATAATGCTTTCATGTGGCGCTATGCCGTGAAGATGCTTTCCACCTTTCCTTGGGCATCCCATGACCCTCATTCAGTGATCGACAGCAGCAGCAGTAGCCCTTGGGAACTTGTATAGGGCTGCAAATCTGGGGGTCCCATGCTAGATCCACTGAATCAGAAACTCAAGAAGGAGACCTAGAAATGTGTGCTTTCACAAGGTCACTGCTCATGTTTGAGAACCATTGTCCTCAGTGAGAAGTGTCATGAGAAAGAATGCAGGAGGATAAGCAGATGGAGACTGGAGGGGGGGTGTGTGCTGTCTTATTCAGGGGAGGGCTCTCTGAAGACTGCCATTTGAGCAGAGTGTAGTGGGGAGGGGCCTTGCAGATACGGGGATGCCAGGAGTGAGGAACTGGATCCAGGCAGACAGAGTAGCATGGGCACAGTTACTGAGGAGGGAGACTGGACCGCTGGGACAGGCAGGAGGCAACATGGCCGAGTGCGCGCAGTTTCATGTGTATAGTCTGATTTATGTAGATACTAAAAGTTCTTACATGGTTACCATGTGTCTTTAGTTATGCTGAAATTCCCTCAAATACAAGAACCAGATTTCATATATTTTCTAAATAACTCACCACAGCACCTTTAACAGTGCCAGAAACTGAAGAGATTCTTAATAAATATGTAAATACATAAATGGAGGAAAAAACAGGAAAGTGAACAAAACTCGTGGGGGGGGGAATGAAAGATTTATTTTCATCATGTTTAGCTTTATGTTATGGGGAGACATGTAGCCAGAGATGTCTGAAAGCCAATTAACACCTTAGAAAAATTCTGAAAGTGAAAAGTTGGTGGGAATAATATTTTTAATGACATTCACCAAATTTCTGAGAACTCAAACTCAGCTTGATGAAATTAGGAGCTCTTCTTGACGGGACAGAGTGAAATCAGTTAGATGTCAAATGACTTTCATTTCCTAAACTGGAAGATGGGGTTCGGGAGATGCCAAAAAGAAAAGTAGTCACAGAAGTTGAATTGGTATCAAAGGTTCATCAATTTTTCCTCACAGTGCTCAGAAACAAAGTCAATGCACTGTGCAAAGGTTGAAGAGACTATAATAAAACCAGACTAAAATAAACAGAAAACCTGACAAAACTAATTGTCCTGTCTTGAAGATACGCTTAAAGTTTGCGGCAACTGCCATAAGGCTGACAGTCCCCTCAAATGAGAAAAAAATTGGAAGGAGAAGGGTGTCCTGAGTCCCTGTATCAGCTGCTAGGTGGCCATCACAAAGTCCCACAGACTGGGGGTGCTTCACCACACAAGCTTATTTTCTCACAGTTCTGGAGGCTAGAAGTCTGAGATCAAGATCGAGGCAGAGCTGTTCCCTTCTGAGGCTTCTCTTCTTGATTGGCAGATGGCGCCTTCTCCTATGTGTTTGCACATTCTTCTCTGTCTGTGTCCTTACTTCCTCTTCTTATATGGGGGGATGGGAGGCGAACAATTCGGCCAATAACAGCCCCTAGGAAAATGGTTCAGACCGACGAGAAGCTAAAGATCGTCACAGTGGTGCCTCAGGGCTCACTGGGCTGGCTGTCACTCTCCTGGATGTGGAGTGAATCCACTGGTGGTCCACACAGAACCTCGTCATCAGATGTCGAGGCTGTTTGTCGAGGCTGTTTAGCTGCAATCCCCATATCCCAGAGCTAACTCAAGAAATCTGAATGGGAATTCACCAGTTCCTTCGTCCAAGGAGACATATGTTTATCTTGTAGCCATGCAGAACAGGTACCTTCCTATGTTCTTATACTCTACCTGAAATATAAGAAGCTGCCAAAAATCTGTTTCCAGATGTCAGCGGGCAGGTCTCTGGAGACCTGAGAAAAGACCTCTGGAGAATGCCACTGAGAGAATGACAGCTTCAAGGATGGAGTCCTACTTGGGTCTATGACAGAAAGCTGGCTTGCGTGTTAATATTGTTTTTAGTATTTCACAGAATATTCTTTAAAGGCTGGTGCAAAAAAAATGTGTGGAATTCTTATAGAATTAAATGAATGTAAAGGGTTATATTTTAAAGTCAGCTTTTAAAGAACAATGAACTTGGCAAGAAACTTTTAAGTGTGCAATGAATCTTGCATTTACCAAAAAAATAGCGAGACAGAGTCAACAGATTTTTACATGAGTTTTCACAGTAAAGGAAAACAAGAGACGGATTAACTGAATCTTTACCCCCAAACATTGTTCAGGCAACATTTCTAAATGTCTCATCTCTTATTCCAACCAAACTACAGCAAAACATATCAGAATACATTATCTGAATCCAGATACTCCCAAACTCATTCCTGGAGAGGGTATGGCGTTAACAGCTCATATTATTAGGACACATTAAAAATCTGGAATTTTGTCTCCATGAGAGTGATGGGAGAGATTCCTTCTCTAAGTCTCATTTGTCATTCAAACCTTTGACAATGACCTACCTCTCAAATTTTCCTCTCCAGCTGCAGTTCCCCACCCTGACAAAATCACCTGAGAGCCAGGTCAACTATCAAGACCATATCAACTTTCCCTGTGTATCACACTACGTCACCAGAAACCTGCAGAGTCCAAGAAAATGTGTCTCCTAACACCATGGCTTCGTACTGCGTCCTGGGATTTTGAATTTTTACGTAAAGGTGTAGCTATACGAAAAATCTTTTCACCAAACGACTATTAAATACAACTGTCTATTACATAATACGCTGTCAATAACATTAAGATGCAGGAGTTCCTGGGTTATAACGCTTCAGACTCTTCCTTCTAATGAGCTGGTATAAACCTCTTCTTAAATAATGGAATCCATTTGACTCATTACATTTCCCCTTTTATCTTCTTTTTTTGTCTTGGCTGCAATTACGGCAATTATCCCCATCTTAATTTTTCTGGCACACATATTGTGCCCAACTGCTACTTGTGTTAATTCTTGTTTTAATGGTTCTTATATACTTTTATTGTCTTTGAATGAGCCAAATCAAATCTATTTTGGACATAGAGAGGTATAAATAACAGATAAAACTTGCCTTACTTTCTTCTGTTGCCTTACGAAACTTGACGAAGGGTTCTTTTTTGAATAAGTATTTTTTACATGGGAAAAGAAAGCAAAAACATCATCTAGGTGTCTGGGCTAGGCTGGGGCATCACACAGCTGTGACAGAGAGGAGGAGAGATTTCATACCAGCTTACTGGCAGTTTGAGCTCCTGAAATAGCTTTGGAAATTTAAGGCACCTTTCTAGTTATCTAACCCCATAGCTCCACCTGCAGTATCGAAACATTCTGTATGAACTTTACAAGCAGGTGACCTGCAAAATCCAGGTTTAGCAACACCCCAGCTGTAAGGGGGTGCAGAAACAGCAGGACACCTCATTGTTACCACCTAACCAACCACACACCGTGTAGAGTTGTGGTGGTGGTGGCCCAGGCTGAGGGGGGTCGGCGGGGGTGGTGGTGGCGGTGG